>JAOVYX010017028.1:0-23166 GCA_035668315.1 Drosera spatulata | reverse complement strand
TTCCCCCTTACACTGCCACTCTTCCCCGCCAGCTGCCCGCCTCACCGCCACAATGCCCAGCCATCAGGAAGCCGCCAAGCCCCGCCGCAGCCCAGCCTTCAGCCGCAACCACCTACCGCGCAACCGCCTTGCCCGCTGCCGCCGCACTCCAGCCGCCGACGCCACGGCCAGCACCCTGCCCAGCCAGCCACCAGCTGCCCAACGCCGGCCCGCAGCTCAACACCCCCGCTGCCAGTCAACTCCCTAGCACCACCGACCCTCCACTCGATCCGTCCAGTGAGGTAACCCAAACCCCTCCTAAACCCCGTGATTGTAATCTGAGACTGTTTATGATGTTCTGATTGTGATGCTGTGAATTGCTGAAGTTTGGGATAGAATTGTGACAATGATCCGCAGGTTGCAGTGAGTTTGGGAGATGAGGATTGAGTATGGGGTGATTGATGGACTAATAATTATTGTTAGCGTAATGGTTGACGATAACGAAATATTAATAATAATAATTGTGATGTACTTAGTTATAATAACGAATCACCGATGAATAAACGTACGTAAATATTAAACTAAAAATAATATACATATTAATTTAGGACGGATCAATAAATGAATAGACCTACGAGGCGGAGAATGTGATACGCATTAATAAATTGAGAAACAATGAGACGAACGATTTATACGGGATGGCGTCTGGGGATTTGCCAAGTGACAATGATAACCCAACGATGTAGCATATGTCGTAATTAATTCTAAACGTTAAATTGCATGTGAGGATGAGTTTGGAACGAGGGGAGGATTGATATGCTCGGGGGGGAAACGTAGAATTATCGTCGAGGCATTGGGCACCGGTTTGTAGGGACTCGAAGGTTGCGCAGGGTGGTGGGCTCACCCTGGCGACTTAGATGTTGGACCGTGCTTGCAGGTATGCCACTAGGGGTTGCTGGGCAAATGTTTATAGGGACCCGGGGTTGTGGCAGGATTTAGCCCCCCTGGCAACACCGGTGCTGGACATTTGCTTGCAAGGAGCCGATCGACGATACATTGATGTGATTGGGGAAGGATAGGCCTTCCATTAGATGATTGTGACTAGGTCGTCGAGGCATTGGGCATTGGTTTGCAGGGACTCAAAGGTTGCGCAGGGTGGTGGGCTCACCCTGGCGACTTAGATGCTGGATCGTGCTTGCAGGTATGCCACTAGGGGTTGCTGGGCAAATGTTTGCAGGGACCCGGGGTTGTGGCAGGATTTAGCCACCTGACAACACCGGTGCTGGACATTTGCTTGCAGGGAGCCATGCGACGACGTCTGAGGTGATCTTATGTTGGGACTGGAAAGGATTCTCTTGGATTGGTTCGACATGGTTATTGACTTGATTTTTGACGGTCAAGGTGGAACAATAATCTTAAAAGCGTAAGAACACGAGTAATGAATTAAAGGAAAAGAGGAGTCGAATGGAAAAGAATGAAAAGGTGTTAATGAGGTTAGTGGGGTTTTAATATACTGTCGAGCGATAGCTACACAGGTGCTAGGGTCATAGCATGTGCAGCCTGGTCGCTAACAGTACCCGGGGTTTACTGAGCTATTCCTTACTCACGGGTTTCCTGTTGTCTTTGGTGTTGTTTTCTTTATGGCTAGATACTGATGGAGATGGGGAAGCTTCAAAGTAGACGTTGGCTGATGATGGGTCCCACTTGTTTCTGTAATGAAAATCTTGTTGTGTAATAATTGAACCTTAGGGTCAGACCATGGTAATTGTAATAATGGGTTCTCGGGTTTTATCTATTTGATTGTGGATTTGGACTATTGTATGATGTAGTATGGACATCGAGGTTGTGTAATAATGGACAGATTATGCTTCCTCTTATTTCCTGTTTGTAGACTCTGTACATAAATTGCCTTGCTGTGGATAAATATCCGTAGCGGCAGTGACGTCACATATCTATAATTAATAAGAAAATATCGTGGCGTTATAGGAATCCTTGTTCACAATAAGGCCCGGTCACCTTGAATCAAGAAAGTCTTCCTCGATCAACACTCTTGCTAATTAGCAGCAATCTCTTTGTGTGGTTGTTGTGTGTTAGCTCAATTCAAAACACCTTAGAATTGTCAGGTTTGGCTCGTGGATGTTTTTGAAGTTGGATTAAACTTATTTTGGTTGGCAAGTTTAGCTCTTTGTTCTTCAATTGCAATAGGATGACAAGGTTGATTAGGCAATCGGTACTTTGCTTCCTGATGATGATCTCTCTTTTATAGAACTCAAAGAATTAACAAATTAGGATCTCCATCTTCATTTGGACAACAGTCATATCTTCTTTCCATGCTTAGGATTCCAAAACTTTTCATATCTTTAAAACCATCGAAAACTAATTTTTGTTACAAAATATTCGAATTTCGCTCAATATAATGTTAGTCATAAATAAGATATTCAGATCATAAAGAATTAGAACTTAACAAAATCAATATTATCATCAAAATAATGACTTTTCATGTTTATGTCATATTTATGGAAATTAGGAAAGACCTAGACCTTAAATATTTATTTCTTTATTCTGATATCAACGGGAAAGATGCGGGTCTTCCTGTGTTTTCTAACATGCACTCAAGAAAAATTTGCTCAACCATTGTCATTATCTAAACAAATGAACTCAACACACTTCACACTCAAAAACCTATCAACATGTTATTCACATAGCCACGATATATTACAAAATTATGTCAAATCCGATCATATTCTTCTGCCCTTAAAACATAATCCATCTCAAATCATAAATCGCGTACTCAAAGATTTTAATATTACACTCATCTAATTTTTGGTCATCTATAAAATTTTAGTTTTATGAACATAAAGTTTAGATCTACAGCTAAACAACTTTTCTTTCACTAAGGTTAAACAAATTAGCTTAAATGTTTTATTTTGGCTCAATTTGTATCAAGAACACATATATGGAGATTATCCTACTGTCTAGGACACTTAAAAATCACACTCTCAAAAATTTTTAAATATAAAAATCCCAATCACAATTTACTGGTCCAACCACTAGATTTTGAAAACCTAATAGCTAGTTTATGTAACTTTTGATGATAGATAAAAATATAAAAAAGGAAAAAGAAGTAATGCGTTTGTTTTTAAGAAAAAGATGGTGAAAGAATAACGGTATAACAAATACGTAATATTTGTGACAATTTAGTATGTGTACTAATATTTAAAGTCAAGTCACATAGTGATTTCGTTAGTCTATGTGTTAAATCAATTTTTTGGTCAACTTCTTTATGATTTTAATAAGTGTAAGAACACTCATTTTTTGTTATAGATTAATTCCTTGTTTTGTGTCGATTTTATTAAGTTTTGTGTCGTTTTATGAGTTCATGAATGTGATATTGTTGTTTCTCGTGTTTTTGATGTAGGACGATGATTATATGGAGCCTTTGAGATTATGGAACGTGTTTGGAAGTGTCCAGGATGATTTGGAGCGAAATTAAGCATCACGGGCATAACAAAGGTCCATCATGGTCGTGACTGGTGAGAAAACGTTGTTGAAGTGTTTATCAAAACTTCATGGACCGTTACAGCATGGTTATGGGCCATGAAAAGGGTCGACGTAGCTCAAAACTTCACATGAACCTTAGTAACGGGTCGTGAAACCTTAGGCATGGGCCATTATCAGTCATGCCATAGCCAAGCTTCCCACTTTTCCCTTAGTCATGGCCCGTGAGAAGCAGTAACGGGCCGTGACAGTTCAAGATGCAAGGTTTTCTCAAGTCCTGAAAACAGCTTCACAGGCCGTGAAGGAGAGTAACAGGCCATGACAACCTTATCTTGTGACAAGATTTAGCTAGATTCGATATCTTTTTGTTAGATTAATTATTAGACCTATTAATGTTTATGTACTCTTCATTATTTTTTCATATGAAGACCTACTTTTTATAAGTTCTCTCATAACTCTTTAATTAGGTTTGGAATGCTTGTCGAAGATTTTCATTTCGATTTGGACTTCAATTGTAAATTTGGATCTTTCATCGACAATTGTAGAGAAGCTTACTCCATCTCTCAATTCTCTTTTTGTTGATGAATAGGTCATCGTATATGTTTTTGTTTGTGAATGTTATCATGCGTAGTGTGTAGATAATCATAGTGAGATCATGTAACGAATCTCGATGATTAAAAGGGATTTTGAATATTGAATAATGCTTAATTATCATTGCTATGCTGAATGCTTGTGTGAATGTTATAAAAATCAAGATTTTATGCATGACCCTTATTTAGCTTGATCGGTTCCATATATAAAATAGCTAAATTGATCGATTCTCTACTCGGTTAAGTATAAGTAGCAACTAATACGATTAGAATTAAGCTCACTTATTCTATTTTTGTTAGTCATTCAAATGTTTTAAATCGGATATGATTTAAGCTCTCTTGTTATATTTGATCTAAGTAAACAAAACCTTTTTATGCAATGGGATTTTTTATTGGTATTAATCATACTCTCAAGTTTAGACTAGGTTACAAGTTAGTGTTAATTGACATGCTCTCATGAAAGTTAACTATGATAAACGAAAAGGTAGTAATCTCTTTCCACGTTTTCAATTCAACTAAACATATGAATGATCAATGGTTAATCCTTTAACAATCTTGAGTGAAGTTGCATTTGTCCTTGTTATTTTAAGCATATCTGTAATATCCCAAAATTTCATATTTTAAAAATAAGTTAAATACGTATATAAATTTTACTATCTAATAAAGTGAAGTATGTACGAGCAAATATAACAAAATAATAATGTTATATTACTCTGTAAAATATATGTAAAGTACGTATATTGTGAACGCGCGAATAAATATAATGAACAAGAGACGTAATAATCACATGAATAAATATAGTGAACAAGTAAGCAATGTTATAATGTTGTAACGTAACGAGTGACGCTATATCAAACAAATAAATATAACGTGTAGATAACGTTACAACGAGCGAGTAAAAATAACGAATAAGTAATGTTATAATGCCACATTATAACGTTAAGAATATTGCACATTAGGGATACCCAAATTAATTCCAGAAAATTTATATTATTAAATGAAATACAATATTAATATTTTTATGATAATTAAATCGACACGAATTAATTAACGAAAGATCAATATTCCGAAACTGAGGTAAAAAACAGCCTGATAAAAACTTAATGAGGGTATATTTTATCCATCTGTGTACCTACGGTCCTTCATATTTTTTTTGCCGCCTGCAATCCATTTTCCCGCATGCTAAAGAAAATTCTTTAATGCACCGACTGTCCCATTTCGTATTCCTTGCATACGTTTTGCTGTATTAAAACACTCACTCACTCTCCTCAATCACTGTTCTTCTCCTTCCTTCGCCTCTGCCTCGTCGAACCATCACCACCACCACCACCACAAAACTACAACCACCACGTCCATCACCACCACCGCGACACCACCATCTACATCACCATCGTCGCATCATCCATCACCAACATCTCTCCTTCTCCATGTTGTCTTCGTTCTTCAACTTTACCGAACACCTTCGCGCCGCCGCCATCATCGACCTCCAACCACCCCGCCACTACCACTAACCACCATCATCATCTTCGAACACCACCAACCCACCATCATCGCAGCCACCTCGAGACACCGACGAGCTCCCCTTCACCGCGCCTTCATCATCGCCACCGATACCTACCATTATCAACATTTTTGTCGTCCTCTCGACCACCACCTGCCACAGCCTCTTCGAAGCTTTTCCGACATCGACCACCACCAGGGCGACCATCGGAGACACCAGGACAGTAACCAGTCGCTCCTCATAATCGTCATCACCCTTCCGACGAGCCCCAGCGACTCCGGCGAGGCTCTTCGGCCATCAGTGGGTCCAGAGGAGTGGTGTTAGGGAGAGAGTGAAGGTAGTGAGGCTCGGGTGCCTTGGGTTTCGAGTTTTGGATTAAACGAACTTAAAAACACCTTAACAAACTTTTTCGGCCAACTTCCGACCAAAACCCGACGGCCAGCGATGATAAAGAGTGGCAGAGCAAGGCGAAGTGCTTTGATGACATCGGGTGACCATGGGTGTCGAAGGTTCTAAGGTTTCTAAAGGTTTCTTTAACCTTAAGTAAAACTAGGGTTAAACATGCTTCAAAGGTAGCCTACCCCCTTTCGATCTGTCTCATGCTTAATATTTCATCAATATGATGTGTTATGATGATTATGATGAGAAGAGTACTGCCAGGAGAGCGATGATATACTTGTTTGCTTGATTGATGTGTTGAGACGATAACGGAATTAGGGTTTCCATAATATATACATGAGTGCATGCATTAGGTTATGAGACACTACTTAACGCTAGTAATGATTTTAAAATGTCATGAACGTATTTCTTTGAATATGTGTATGCTTAATGTATGATATGAAAATTATACTTAATTTCAGAATTTATGGGATAACGAAACTAAGGTTTCAATAGTATATGTGCATGGGTACATGCGAACGTAAAATAATATTAATTACGATCCCTAAATGGTATATGTGTGCATACTTGGTGTGGTGATACAATGAATTATATTTGATCACGGGGTTTATGTACTAAAAGGGTACTGAATATATCATGGGGGGATCGGGTTGTAATAATAAACCTTGATATCAGAATCCAGATCAGGGATGATTGTTTTATATGTTTGATATGTGATGTTCTCAATTGACTTAAATTAAAAATTAAAAAAAAGCCTTCCCTTTGAATTTGACAAAGAAAAAAGGGGGAGGTGGGGTATTGGGATTGAAATGGGCCAAGAATACGCACCATTGTAACATTTATGTCCTCTCGAAAAATAAACGAAAATGATCTCTAAATACTTAAATAAAAAGGACATGAATACGCATGGGTTGGTTTCGTTATCTTAGTGATATGAACTAACAAAAAAAAAAGAATAAACAATACATATGTGTGTCCTTGAGCTGTGAAGGTCAAGCATTGCGCTTTCCTTTTTGGATCCGTTGGATCGTGATCGTTTTCCTTGAAATTGTTGTGAAGGTTGAGCATGGCATCCCTTCTAGGTCTGGCGTGACCAATGTTTACATTCTTTAGAATTGTCATGAAGAAGGTCGTACTTAGTGTCCCTTCTTCGATCCATTCGGATCATTCATTGTTTCTGTAAATAAGCCTGGATAACTATTAAAACGTTGTTCTTTGAGTCATCGTCATGGGTTAGGAACTAGCTAGGAAGCATTGGGCATTCCCCATCCTCTTAGCATGCATGCAACGGCTTGATGCCGTCATGACAGGGCCACGGGTGACTCTCAACAGGGAGGTCCTTCTCAATGTTGATATCCGAAACCTCATTGAAAGCACACAAGAGGTGTGACGTATTAATGATGCTACTACAACGTATAAACATGCATGTGTGGATTGAATCGAATTGGAATATGTTTTACAGTATAGCATGATTTGACGATTGACCTACAATCTCTATACCTCTAAATCCGTCCGGGTTACTTGGCCTTGTCACGGGTTGAGTCCGTGACGGCATAACGCTCACGCATCATCAAGACGTGAAAGTCGGGACGTTACACTCGAAAGACAACTCCAAAGACATGACAGGCTCAGAGAACAGAGATAGTAAAAAGAAAAGGACATAAAAGACGTGAAGACGTATAAACAAAAGTATTTGTGTGATATGACGCTAATATTTTTTTATTACACTAGAAAAACGTTTTACTGGGACTCATCGATTCTCCATAGGTCAGCGGAGTTCCCTGTAGACGAAATTCATATACTCTAGGTTACTGAGTTTTATACTCACGGGTTATGTGTTCCGTTTTAGGTAACCAATAGGTCGAGGACAACGTCTAGTAGAGTGAGGTTTGCATGCATATAGCTACCTCACGTACTTTTGCTAATAATGTAATATAAACCTATCTTTAGCTCGATGGAGCATCGGAACATGTAACGTAAGGATTTATAATAAATTGGATCATTGAACCTTATAGCTAGGTAGATATTCAATACTCGTACCTTATGGAATAAAGTTAGAGTATTTGAAAATGATCTAACGATGATGTACATATAATTTCTTGACTCTTTATACCTCTAAACCTGTTCGGGTTATGTGACCTTGTCACGGGTTGGGTCCGTGACGACATAACGCTCACGCGTCGTCAAAACGTGAAAGTCGGGGCATTACGATATCGTTACAACAAATCAACAACATCGATAATTGTCGTTAATCTAGAATTTTTTTATTGTAGTTTACATAGAATAGTTTAGCAATAGTTTACAAAATCCCCCTAAAACTCACATAAGTAGAATAACGATAGAAATAGTTACCATGATCACGAATAGAATACGCTATAGTGTTGGTCCTCGTGGGAACAATCCCTATTCATACTATACACATAATTTACATAAGTAGAGATTCAACAACAACAATAAATCCAGTTATTCATTTCTAGGACGGGGTTTGAGAACAATAAGATGTACGCACACTTATCCCTATTGCGGATAAAATCAACAGCAAATCTGCATGCGAATATGCTGTATTGTGTCGTAATGCTATAATTGAATACTTGTCGTCTTGGCTAAATTGAGAAAAGGATATTTTATGATATGGAATTATAGATGAGATTTCTCATGTTAAAACTTTTGTAAGTCTAGGCGTTAAGGAGAAGGTATACAAAATGATTAAATTAGTATCTCTTTAATATGAAAAAGGTTTGAGATTATGCACATTGAGTGTGATATCGTTGTCTTTGGTGATGACTAAGATGTCAATGACACTCATAGGTGTGTGTTTGAAGGTCAAAAAGAAGGTGATTGTTGTATGGCTTCGTATGGATGACGTGCTTATCATTGATTCAGAACTTGAGATAGAGCTTGCTTTAGGTGTTTCTGTCTAAGATAATGTGAAAAATCTCGAAGCTAATCAGATCTTAGAGATCAATATTTGATAAAGAGATTTTGGATTTGTTAGTTTCCATATCTCATTACATCCAAAGTATTTTGAAGAATTATGAATAATTCAAATTATTGAAGTCTTATATGACGTATGACTACAATCACAAGCTTCATAATAATGTTAATCAACCAATGAGAATAAGAAAGAGTATTTCGATGATTGGTAGTTTAATGTATCTCATATGATGTTAGACACATATTGTACCTTTCATGATTGAATACATAGTGAATATACTCACAATCACAAAGAAAAAAGGTCAGAGTGATAGTTGAGATATGGGTGAGACATTACAAAGGTATAATACCCCAAAAATTTTGTTATTTAAATATACATAAAATACATATATAATTATGTTATTTATAACGTATATGTAAAGTACATATATTATGAACACATGAATAAATATAACGAATGAGTAATATTATAACGCGCAAATAAATATGAAGAACGAGTTACGTTATAACATTACAAATATTACGCGTTATGGATAACGATTTTAATCCCAGAAATTTTGGATAATTAAATAAGATATAATAATATTATTTTTGAGATAATTAAATCGACGTAGATTAATTATTAGAAAACAATATTATAAGATAAATTAAAATCTAATGAAAATTTAAGGAGGAATCAACTTACGTCTGTCAGTCTATATTTTCCCGCTCTTTTTTCTTATCCGAGCGATCATGTGTCATTTTTATAAAATCCCTCACGGCACCATATCAATCACTTAACTCTCACTCTTCATTTCTCCTTTTTCTACATCGAGAACCCGAACCAACTCCTCTCCATTTCTATTTCTCCACCTAAGAAACCTCACCATTCTCTCATCACTCATTCTCCTTATCACTCTTCTTCTCTCGCCATCTCTTCTTCTTCTTCTTCGCCTAAACCCAAACCAAACCTCTTTCCCTCACCATTCTTCTTCTCCTTCCCGCTCCTATCTCCCTCTCTATTTCCCTTTCTTCGCAGCAGAACCCAAAAGAAAACCAAACAACAACACCACGTTGACCCTCGCCACCTCACACACCACCGAACACTATCGCCAATACCAACAATATCATCGATCTCGCTATCAACTCACCAAATTCACTATCACATTCCCTTCGCCATAACCATCATCTCCCTCTCCTCTTCGTTAGTCATCTCCGTCTTCGACCTTCCCTCTCCAGCTCACCGGAGATGACCCCATCAGCTGGAGAGCCACCGGCGATCAACCCCACTCGCAGCTCTCCCTACTGTACCCACGACGCCATCATCATCCTTTTCCCCTCGCCAAATACCAAACAACACCACGCCGACCCTCGCCACCTCACACACCACCGAACACCATCACCAATACCAACAATATCATCGACCTCGCTATCAACTCACCAAATTCACTATCACATTCCCTTCGTCATAACCATCATCTCCCTCTCCTCTTTGTTCGTCTTCTCCTTCTTCGGCCTTCCCTCTCCAGCTCACCGGGGATGACCCATTAGCTGGAGAGCCACCGACGATCAACCCCACTCGCAGCTCTCCCTGCTTTACCCACGACGCCATCATCATCCTTCTCCCCCCCTCCACATCTTTGACCACCACCCCGTTGACCACCACACCATCTTTCTAGCACGTCGAAGAGCAGCCACAACGAGCAACCAGCAGCCCCTTATAGCCGGCATCATCCCCACCTCGGTTTCCCTTGGTTATTCCACGAGCAAGGGGACAACAGTGGGCCACACCGTAGCAGTGGGCCCAACGGACCTAACTGGCCAACAGCGGGTCAGCGGGCCCATAACTTGTCTTGGGCGTCTCGGGTTGGTTTTGACATTAATAGGGTTAATCACGCTTCAAAAATAACTTAATCTTTCTCGATCCGTCTCGTGCTTAATAAATTATCTATATGATATGCTTGGTTGAGGTGTTAAGCCGTTAAGAAAGTAGGGTTCCTTAATATATACATGGTTGTGAAATATTAGGTTAACGAACATTGTTTTAATGTTAATCATGATCCCACAATGCCATGGGTGTATCTCATGGATGTACGTATGGTTGATGTGATAATACGATGAAATATATTTGATTACAAGATTTATGTATAAAATGATACTAAATATACCATTTGGAGAATCAGATTATAATAAAAAGCCTTGACATTGAGATCGAGATTAGGGATAAATATTTTACATGTTTGATGTGTGTTGTGGGGTATTGAGTTGAAATGGATTAAAATACATATTATTATAACATATATACTCTCTTGAAAAATAAATAAAAAGAACCCTAAAATACTTAAATTAAAAGGACAAGGGAACATTGAGTTTGGTTGCATTATCTTTATGATATGAACTAAAGAAAAGTGAAATAAACAATATACGTGTCCTTGAGTTGTGAACGTCGAGCATTGTGCATCCCTTTTTGGGTCTGGTGTGGCCATTATCGCATTCTCTGAAATTTTTATGATAAAGGTTGAGCTTGACGTCCCTTCTTGGATCCATTGGAATCATTCATTATTTTTTATGTTAGCCTTGGTGGCTTTGGTTTGAGTATGTGGTGATGAGGAAATGACTAGTTAAAGAGGGGTAGGTTGCGTCCCACCCCCTTTGCATGCATACAACGACATTACATAGAGGCCGTTTGTGGTTGGTGTCATGGGTGACTCTCTGCAAGAAGGTCCTTCTCAATGGTGGTATCCATAACCTCATTGAAAGCGCACAAGAGGTACGACGCATGAAAGATGCGAGATGTGAATTAAATGGAAAGAAAATGTGATTCGCTAGCCCAGATCAACGATTGATATTATCTCTGTACTCTGAGTCTATCATGTCTTTGGAATTGTCCTTTCAATCGAGTAATGTACTCGTGATAATTAAAAAAAATGACATAAAAAATATGAATACGTATAAACGAAAATACTTATTTAAGATGGCGCCCATAGTTTTTTTAAAAAATACAAAAACGTTTTAATGGGACTCACTGATTTGCCATAGGTCGATGGAGTGCCCCGCAAATGAAATTCATATACTTTAGGCTACTGGTCTTATACTCATGGGTTATGTGTTCCATTTACAATAATGAACAGATTGATGATAGAAACCAATAAAGTGAAGATTGCATGCATATAGATGATTCACATACTTTCGAGACAACGCAGACCTTCCTTTAATTATGTAACATGGATTTTGAAAAAATTAACTATGACGTTGTACAGTATGTAATGTAGGTGTTCAGTAGTTCCTTGACTTTCTATACTCTAAACCTGTTTGGATTATTTGACCTTATCACGGATTAGATACGTGACGACATAACGTCCATGTGTCATCTGACGTGAAAGTCGGGGCGTTAAAGGTCACTCAAATATGATGTGTTTTAGACAACCAATCTTATATTGTTGGTGGGTACTCAGACTTGAGTTGGTATTTCAACTAGATATGAGCATATTGATAGGCGAGTTTCGTATCCACTATGTGTGGTATCGCTATCTTGTGAAAGGCTAATTGATAGACCATAATTGCTTATTTATTTGTAATATCTGAGTTTTTTATTTTGTAATTGCATGTGATAAAGCCAAGCGATTATCTTTATCTTCCATTTGAGAGGTAAACTTTATGTTGTACCTAATCTCACATTATTTCGACCATGTTGCTAGACCTTTATAGCAGATATATGTATTTGATCAGAAGACCAATAACTGATCGTATTTGGTGAATCACTATATGTTTGAGATATTAGACTGTATTGTTGGTTGAACCCAAAGAACTATAAGCGGGTCGACCGTTAAGTCATTTGGTGATTAATCCACGGAGTTGTTTGGTAGCTAGGTCTCGTTTATATGGTTTAAAACCAATGATTTTGAAAGATAATTATTCGGCCGAAATGGACTATTGCATTGAGGTAATAATCGTGGAATCATCTTGGGGATTATGTGTATTTTCATAGCGAATGTGATAAGTCCATTGCAAGGAGTACAATCCAGGAGACTAAGGATCAGAGAATTACGAGGTGTTACTACAAGGGATTGAAGTTGAGGGTGTAAGAGCAGGGAGGATAGATACTAGGGGAGTTAAGTCTTAATCCGGGATAGAACATGATGTACTTAGGGTGACGTCTGGGGGATTGGTACATCTTATAATTGGACTTGACTGTGTTACTAAGGTGTTGATAATAAAGGGGATCTCTCACATTGATCTGGAGGATTGGTGAAGGAGAAGAAGCATAGGGTGTACTAGCGAAGGCGATCATAGTGTAAAGTTCTTAAAAATCCCACTGACCACTGGATGCAGTTCTGTTATCCATACTTTTGGGCAAGAAACGAACCAACATAAATACTGTGTCCATATTTTTTTTACTCCTTTCATTCTTGATCACTCAACAAATAGTTATACAAAACAGTGGGTGACATATAAATAAGCAACAAGTTGAAAAAGACCCCGATCATCCTAAAGACCCGGACCTTCCTCATCAGAAAATGAGAAAGAGTTCGAAAAATCCTTGATACTCGATTCATCCCACCTTTGAGTATCCTCTACAAATTAACAATTGGTATCAAAGCAGCTTTTTCTTAAAGACTAACTACCTGATGAGAAAAAGATGAGTTTAATAGGGGCTGGAAAGGAGGGTGCATCTGAGCACAGGCCACCACAGATTGATGGAACCTAGTATGGTTCATGGAAAAAGAAGATGGATATCCACATTCATTCAAAAGACTGGCTGTTATGGGAGATCATCAAGAACGAACAATTGAAGATAAAGAAAAAGGATGCTGATGGAAAGATGATTGAGAAGTCAAGAGCTTAATGGTTCACAGAAGACTTTCAAAAGATGGAGAGGAATACAAAAGCAAGGAAGATTCTCAAATATGGCTTAGATGGTGCTTAATACTAGCAAATCTCAATATACAAGACTGCCAATATTTACCATGTTCAATGAGATTGTCAAAGAATTTGATTCACTTGATAAATCATGCACTCCTAATGAATTAGTAAGAAAAGTACTCATAAGTCTTCATAGGGTTTAGAATGAAAAGCTCACTGCTATACAAGAAGCCAAGGATCTAAAGAAGTTATCTTTGAGTATTTTGATTGGGTCCTTAATCACCTATCAGAAAACACTAAAGCAACAAGAAGGAGATGAAGCTGGTGTGTCATCCAAGACGAAAGGTCTGGCCCTTCAAGCAACAGAATCATCAAGAACTTGTGAAGCATGTGGAGGATGTGATGATGAGACATAACCTTCCTGAGCAGAAGATATTTCAACTTCTTGAAATAAAAGGAGGATAAGAAGAAGGTAAGTGATAAGTTTTTATCTAAATCCACTTATAACCCTTGTTTTAATTACGGCAAAACAAGTCACTTGAAGAAGGATTGCCTAATACTGAAACATGGAGATTTCAAGGGAAAGAAGCAGCAATACTCTGCCGCTAACAAGAAAAAGACTATGCTTGTTGCTTGTGAGGTTTGGGATGCTTATAACTCCACTTCTGATGAAGATTCTGATGATGAGTCAAAGGATGAGGAAAACTCCAAAGGCTGTCTCATGGATGAAAAAGGATTCTGATACTTCGCATTCAGATGATAAGGTAATTGATGTCAAAACCCTTACTAATGATTGGAGCAAGCTATCTAAAGCTTATATATGGTTATCATATTTGAAAGGGTTTTGAATGATCTTGATAGAATTGTTAATGACATAAGGACTTAGGGATAAGGAGAATGAATCTAGAAATATGCTGAGTCTAACAATGAGAATATGCAAGTTACTACAAAAAATTGAGATTGAAAGTAGAAAGGAAATCAATGCCTTGAAGTAAACTATTAAGGCATGAAATCAAAATCAATTTTTTTCAAACCTGGAGAGATCACTGAATCTAAGTTACTACAAGAAAAGGAAAAGAAATTACATCGGATTTTTGTCAAAATCAATTGTTGTATTTTGTTATGTACATAATGTGAATTATAAAAAAATATTATAATAAATCAAGTTAAGGACTTGTTTAACAAGATCAAGAGTCTCATACATCACTATAAAAAAATAACAATTTAGCAACGTATAAAACTTGTGACAGAAATAGTCCGTCTCTAATTTATTATTTTAGCGACGTCTTCCGTCGTAAAAAAACGGAGAAAAAAATAAAAAATATTTTAGCCACTGTAAAGTCAATGACCATTGTAAAAATATTTAATTTTACGACGGATTCCTTCACAAAGAGTCAGTTTTTTTAAAAAAAAATTATCAAATAAATATATTAAATAAAATTTTCATTAAAAATTGAAAAAATGTACAAAAAGTACCGCTTGGAATATTCTATTCCAAAGAGGTATTCCTAACTTTTATAAATTCTCACAAGATACGACCCATCCCTCATCTCATCTCAAATAGTGCGTCTATAAAAAGCAATACGACTCTAAAATATTTAGTATAACGGTCGGAATTCGGCTGGAGCAAGTAGTATGTCCGGCCGGAGAAACTATTATGTCGGCCGGAGTAACTAATATGTCCGTAAAAATGCGGAGGGAACAACTAGTACTTTTGTCAATGGCGATGACGACAACAAAGGTGGTGGTGGAAATCCTAAATGGTGGCGGAATCGACAATGGCGACGGAACGTGAGAGTGTGGTGGTGTTGGGGGTAGGGGCTGAGTAGGGGGTGGATGGTACCCGGTGGGAATTAAGTTGAGTGGGTGGTACCTCCTTAAAAATTAGTCCCTAAAGTGATTTTTGTGGAGAATTATCACTTAAAAATTTAATTTTAAAAAAACTAAGAAGAAAAAGAAAGCGACGGCGTCCATCGCCAAAATATGCTTTTGATTTTATTTTTCTTAAATAAATTATATAAATCAAATTTTCATTAAAAATTTAAGGGAGAATTCCCAAAAACTACACTTTTGTGAAAAAAATTCCAAGCGCATACAACAAGAAAAAAATAATTCTCTAAAATTATAATTCATCCATCCTATCTAATCCCTTATCCTATCCTCACCTTTAACCCAGCAACTACATTCAGCGCTCGTTGGAATCTGATGACGTCGTCGTAATTTTCACCAGAATACGGAACATTGTCGGAATCTTCGTCGGAGTTTTTCTCAGAATCCGGCAACGTCGTCGGAATCTTCGACAAAATCTGAAAAATGTGCCTGAACAAAATCAAAACAGTGCGTCTGAATAAAGCAAAACAGTGCGTCTGAAAAAATCAAACAGTGTGCTCGAACAAAATCAAAACAGTACATCTGGACAAAAAGAAACAGTACGTCTGAACAAAAATCAAATAGTGTGTCTGAACAAAATCAAAACAGTGTGCTTGAACAAAAATAAAACAGTATAGCTGAACCGCCACCCCTCTAAGAGTTTTCTTAGCTGTCGATGGAACTCGGTTTTTCAATTGCATCGCCACACCACAACCTTCACACAATTTCAAAGTAATTCACACCATGACCAGCAACGAGAATCGGAAATCAAGGCGAAGATGACATGATACAGTGGTGGTCGACGGTGATGTGAGAAGAGATGAAGGTGACAGAGACGGTGGTGGTGGACAGGGCGAGGTGACGATGGCAAGAGAGGAGGCGGTGAGGGCAGAGATGTGATGATGGAGGAGGAATTGGTAGAGTATCAAAAATCTTGAGAATATTTTTGGAAAAGTTGAATCTTCGGATAATTTTTTAAGTCTTAAATAAAATATTACGACGGCTTCCGTCGCAACGTATCATTAACTAAATCATTATTTTTTCAAACCTAAAAATAAATCTTTTTTATTTTTTATTTTTTTAAAAATATTTATTGCGACGGCATTCGTCGTAAAACAAATTTTTTTCAAAAATTTGCATTCAAAAATCAAATTTTGAAAAAAATTTCCAAAAAAATGACGACAGGTTCCGTCGCTATACGATAAAAATTTTGATTTTTTAACTTAAAGATTCGTGAATTGGTTAAATATTTACGATGGAATACCATAAATTCTTTTCTTCATATGAAAACTTTAGTTTTCACTTTTTTATACATTACATATGCTTTGATATCATCATTAGTGTGTTATTTGTAACATTGAAATCCATTATTTATTGCATTTGTTAATTTTAGATATTTTTCTTTATTTCCTTATATTACTATTGTAACAGTATACCTAAACTTCCAAAATATAACTTAGTAATGTAATAAAAGTTAAAATTTATCATTCACTCTCTATTGTTATAAGAAACCTTATTTAATCACCATATATCAAAAAAAGGTATACTTAACTATGAAAAAAAATTCATTTTGTGAAACAAAAAGAAGAATTTAGCAACGGATTCCATCGTAAAAATATATTTTTTTTATTTTTGATCAAACGAAAAATTGTGTTTAATGAAGGAATCCGTCATTAAATTCTATCTTATATAATATTTACGACGGGATCCGTCGCATTTTTTCTAAAAACTTATCTAATTTCAATTGCAGTTTAAATTTAAAAAAATTGTTATTTTAGTGATAGAATTCGTCGCAAAATACTATTTTTGAGGTTTGTTTTTTTGGTTCTCATATGAACATTTTTTGTGTATACGATGTTATGTTTAAGTTTCTTACACTAAAATTAAGCAATTTGTTGAGATTAATTTTTTTTTCATATTACAAATCTACATTTTGTTAACTTTAGAGTATTATATCTTATTAATTACTTATGAAGTATCAAAACTAATAAAAATTAAAGAAACACTATGGTTTGAGAATATTTTGATATGTTGATGACGTTAAATGCAATTAATATTTCCTAAACTCATTTCAAAGAGAAGGATGCAGAGTTTTGGGTTAGGGTCTAGAGTAAGGGTTTAATTTGTTCAGGTTGTAAACGGATCCATCGTTAAGTACTCTAATTGAATATTTTTATTATCATATGAATATTTTAGAAGACATATTGTTATATTTATGCTTCTAACAAAAAAAATAAATAAATGGATTTTCGTCGTTATTGAGATTAATTATTTTATTATTATTTGATGACAGATTCCGTCGTGCGTCCTGATATGCTTTTTGGCCAAAACTTCGTAGCCCTCGATCTGGACCACACAAACACAACGAACAAACGCCTAGCCTCATCTCCACCGCCCAGCCTACCAGCCTTCGTCTCCACCGAGGACCCATCCCCGGCATCGAACACCACCACCTGTGTGTATTTCCTATCTTCTCCTTTGACTTGCAAAAAGGTAACTGGATTTGGAGATTCATTGGTGTTGTGAGATTTTGTGAAATGGTAGTTCGATTCAATTTCGTCATGGTTTGGTTTGGTTTGGTCGATGGGTTGTCGGGGTTATGGTTTGGTTTGGTCGATGGGTTGTCGGGGTCATGTTTTGGTTTGGATGTCGAGGGATGTCGATGGGACTTGGACGACGGAGATGGTTTGGTTTGGGTCATTGTTGTCGGGGGTTGTCGATGGTTGTCGCGGTCATAGTTCGGGTTTGATTTGATTGCGAATCTGGTGAAGGATATAATGAGGTGATGGATTGCGAAATAGAGCGTGTGCCATAGTTCGGCTTTTCAAGCGCGACTTAGCGTAGGTGGAAAGATGCTGAGGATTAACTAAAGATTTTTTGTTTGGGTAGATTGGATTATATCTTAAAGTGTCTTGGGTTGTTGTTTCTTGGTTAGCTTTAGGTTTTCATCTTTTACAAAAAGTTTGGTGCTTCTCATGAGAACTGATGTTGGATGTGCTAGATAGGAATCCAAAATTTTACTGCTTTCTTTTAGTTAAGCTCAACTTCTTGTCCACTTTCTAAGAATATAAAATGGAGATAGAGTTTGCTTCTGAATTTTTGTGGTGTTTCTGTCAAGTGAATATGAAAATCTAATTGTGGGTTCTCTATTCAATTGGGACCCCTACTGGTTATTTTCTTGTATGCCATGTGTGTTCTGAATCTTTATTTGTATCATTGGATTTGGCGCATATGATTTGGTGTTTGATAGTTGTTTCAATATAAAAATTTGATCTTTATGGAGTTGTATCGATCTTTGATGTATGAATCGTTGGATGGAACGTATCTGAATCCTTGGTTTGTTGAAGGGATCGAAGAGTTTGTCAAGAATGCTCTTCAACACGACGAGGGTCGTTTCCTCGGACGTTTAAGATATCCTTATACGAAATGTAAAAACGACAGATATCAAACGGTGGATAATCTGAAGTATCACCTCGTTACTAGAGGCTTATGTCTGGATGTATCACGACCAATCATGAGGGGAGGTACCTCAAGTAGAAGTCGTTGGACAGTCCAATGTCTTTCAGCCTACGAACAATTACGAGAACATGTTGGTTGATGCATTTTCGTCGGAATATTATGAAGAGATCGAGGCTGCAAATGAACTTTTATATGACAAGGGTCTTCTTCAGGAATCCAAGTATTATTTTGACATGTTGAATGTCTTTTAATGACCCCTGTACGATGGTTGCAAGTTGTCTCGGTTGGTCGTTGCTTCTCGTCTTTTAACTTTGACATGTGAATATAACCTTTCTCATAGAGCAGTGGACGGAATTTGCAAGCTATTGAAGGATGTGTGTCCTCCCGATAATATCACGTAGGATGGGATGTACGACATCAAATCTCTGATGAAAGGGTTGCATCTCCCTGTGAATAAGATTGATTGCTGTCTGAACGATTATATGCGCTTCTGAAAAGACTCTGCGGGATTGAAAAGATGCTCCACATGTAATGCAGATCGATACAAAGAGAAGAGGACATCTAAGAAACGTTCTGGGGCGAATGTTCTTCGATATTTTCCTATAACCCCTGGACTATAGTTGTTGTATACCGACTGTTCAACTAGTGAGAACATGACTTGACATGCTGTTTCTCATCGATCTGACGGCAATGAGATCATCAAGACAATTGTAGTCGTTCCCGTGGTTTATGTGAAAAAGTTCAAACAATATTTTGTGAATGACGTTCTCTTCGACATATATGAACGTGATAAAGGAAAAACGACTGTTAATTGGGGAGTGTGCGTGAAAGGAGATGACGATATACACTATTACAGCATCCTCATTGACTATGTGGAACTTCAATATATAGCGTCAGGATTTAAAAGTTTAGAGACAGTTCTATTCAAGTGTGAATGGTTTGATTCTGTCTCGAGTTTGAGTGTGCATCCTAGTTATGAGATTGTTGATACTGATGGAACCATACGATATAGAGGTCTCTATGATCCTCTTGTCCTTGTCACTCAAGCCATCCAAGTGTACTATACTCCTTATCCAGGATGCGTGCCGCGACGATCCAAATAGTGGACAATCTTCAAAACGAAATCAAGGTCAATAATTGATGTTCCCGAAGCCGTGGAAGATGCTTTTCAAGAGGAGTTGAATGTCTATCCATCCAGTCTTGAAGCATTAGATGAGATAGATCCTCAGAATGATGATGATGGAGATGGAGATGGTGAGATGAAAGAAGAAAACGAAGAAGAAACAGTAGAAAAAGAGGGAGAAACAAAAGAGGAAGAAGAAGAGATGATGAGAATGACGAGGGAGAGGAATGAAAGTTACTATAATGTAAATTCGTTCTCTACAATAATATTTATTACAATAATAATCTTCTCGTAATATTTGTTGTGTCCAGTGGTTCTTTAATGATTATTTTTATTATTTCAGATGACTTCTTCTAGTGGATCTAAGGGCAGACGTGTTGCCTCTCATGGACGCTCAGCCTCTCATGGACGCTCCTGTAGAGGGAGGAGTAGCGAGGGAGTACTGATCCTCGTGACTATCGCTCAGCTGATGGGAGCATGGAGATCACATCTTGAGCCATGCTAGTAGAGGCAAATCAGTTCGATAATATGGCCGGACTGCACGACGATGATCAGGAACCAAAGCCAGTACGGTTGTTACAGCCTTATCCACGTATATCTACGTCAGCACAGCGCTCTCGGAGTGGATCTCGTGGGATAGTCTCTGATCCTTGCAGTCCTCTACATTCAGAAACATATGTAATTTTTTTTTTTTTTAGATTCTAAAGTTTATATTATTAATTTTATTAGCTCCCTCTATTTCTATTTTTCGTAACTGATTTTTTAATATAACTGTTCAATTATAGGTTTCATCATGATGATGTAATCAGAGGGATTATTTCATCCTTCAAGGCTTTTATAAGGAGTCATGGATGAACTTTGTAGAGGTCCCCATTGCTACTCGAGATCGTATGTTTGGATATTTTTTTGTATGCGTTTAAATTTATTTTACAATACTTTTTGATTAAATTTTATTGTTCTATATCCATATATCATTTTTTAACTTTTCAATTCATAATTTGCATATTTTGTTTACTTGAGATTCCTCCTTGGACGTTCAAATTCGTTCAGCGTGGGGGGACGAAGTTGCATATCCGGATACGTCATTACGTGTGCACGACACGAATGGCATTTCAGGGTTGTGGGGAAGAGGAAGGGCCTATCGCATGGATGAGTATCGATGTTCTATTTCGGTTGATGGAGCGATACAACACGGATGATGCCTTTTTAGATAGCCAGGATCAATTCGAAGAACTGGCTTCAGGGGAAGACAACCCACACTCAGGGATGTGTCTCTACTATCATGTTGCATAGAGAATAGTAAAAATTAAATTTTAGGTTAAATTTTTTATTATCTTTTATATTTTCCACAAATCATAATTGAAATATTCTTTTTGCCCAGTAGACGAATTTAAAGAGAAAAACCATATAATTTGAGCTTTTTGTGAAGACCCATAAGAAGTTGGGTACTCCTAACGTGGTGGAAGCGATATCAGCAGGGAAGTCACTAGTAGACATTTCTAACTTTCGGGTATAATTCTTTTTAATATATATTCTTTTTTATATTCTAAAATTCTTAAATATATTTGCAATAACCGAACCCAATAACTATAAAATTATAGGATTTATTTTTAGAGCGATTCACTCAGATGCTTGAATTGCAAGTTGATTCCTCCATAGATCCGGACGCCTATCAACAGCAGCTTGCAGCGGTCACGTCTAAGTCGTATATCGAGGTTGCTAGGACGTCGAAAAGGAGGGTATGTGGTATTCGCTATCTGTGAGCCAATTTTATGCTAAGACCTAGCTCTCTATTATCTGCAGGACGCAGACACAATCTGCACGTGGATCCGAAGTCTCATTAGAGGAGCATCAGTCATTGTAATAGCATGTTCTCAGCCAGCAGCAGATTATGGACATGATGCAGGCGTAGATTGCTTTTGAAACAGATGAGCGCGAATCCTGATTCCACGTGTCAAGCCGAGGTTGGGAGTGTTCTGTCTCGATTTTTCCCAGATCCAGACGATGATTCATACCCTCTAGAGCAGTGTCATCTTAGTTTCGCCAGTCATTGATGGTCTATATCTTACAATATTTGTAACATTTATAACATTTGTATTTTTTATGCATTTGGGACTATTTTTGGTTTGGATTTGGATGATTTGTAATAGTTCTAACAGGTATCTATATTTTAGTTGGTTTTTGTAATTTTCAAATATTTCTTTTAAAAAAATTAATTTTGCGATAAAATTCTGTCACAACAAAAACAAAAAAAAATTAAAAATATTTTGCGATGGAAATCTGTCGCAAAGTACACAAAAAATTAAATAAAATAATTAGTAATCTAATTGTTTATTTAAATTTTTAAAAAAATAAAAAATCAAATTTACGACGGATTCTGTCATAATTTTACAAAATAATAATTGAATTTATTTATTTCTTTTTTTTAAAATAAAAAAATCTATTTTGCAACGAAATTTTTTGTTAAAAAGAATAAATAAATAAATAAAATTTTAGCGACGGATATCCATGACAAAACATTTATTATTTTATTTTTTATAACTTAAAAAATAAATTAAAAAAATTGAAAAATTAAATTTTTTGCTTTACGACGGATTTCATCGCAAAAGATGTAAAAAAATTATTAATTTGAATAACTATGTAGCGACGGATTAACTTCATCCATTGTTAAATAAAGTGTTCTGTGATGACAGTTTTGACCATGGAAATTTTCGTCGTTAATATCGTTTACGAAAGAATGTTGTCCTTTAATGATGGAAAAATTCCGTCGCAAATATATGCAGATTTTTGTAGCAATGAGAGAGTTCAAAACATAGGTAAGTAGGTCACGCACTCGTACTTTGGATTACTATTCAAGTATGTTAATTGTTGTATCATAAAAATGATTGATATGAAATCAGTAAGCATCAGAACAGAATAGAGCAAATCGTCTTGAAGAATAGTAAGTTCAACTCACACCTCGACTATATATA
>JAOVYX010017027.1:0-23171 GCA_035668315.1 Drosera spatulata | reverse complement strand
GTTAAATCTTTGACCGAAGTCAACGGGCGTGGCCAACCTGAATTTTGAGGCTAGTGGGATTCGAACTCAAGACCTTCTTGAAGAAGGTTGAGTCGAACACCACTAGACCAACCCAGGTTGGTTAGTTGATTTGCCTTTAGTTTGGCTAAAATATCATAAAATATTTACTTACTATTACGAGAGAACTTCGCTACGTCATCAACGATTTGATGCTCGTGTATTGTCGTTTCGTACTCATACAAATTGCAGTATACGAGCATCAAATTGCATTACACAACATCAAGATGCAGCGTCATCAAATTGCATTACACAACACCAAAATGCAGCGTTGCAACGGAATTTTTCCTAACTTGGTACGGATTAAAAAATATCCAAATTATACCCCACTCAAATTATATTCCCAATCCAGTACATTTGAGACCAGATGGAGAAAAAAGACGTGCGAAATCAAAATCAAGCACGCATTGCGCCTCTTTAATTGTTAGACATGCTGCTTTTAAATACATATTGAAATTTTGGTAAAAATTATAACGATATAAATAGATAATGATCCTTTTTTTTATTGTCAATTGATTTTAAAAATAAACCTTATATTTCTACATGATATCAAAATCAGATCCACACATATCAAATTATTTTTTTATTATCAATTAATTTTAAAAATAAACATCTTTTATATATTTCCTCATCACCTCACATCAATCGACATGGCTTCTCTCATCATAGCACCCACGAAAGCACAAGAAAATCTAAAACACCAATAAACAATCCTCCACCCTTCCATCATCATTCAGGAGAAACCCTCATCATCCAGGCATCATCGTCTCTTCTTCAAACCCATTTCATCTTCAATCTAAAGCTCGAAACCGGCGAAATCGGCAACATCATCATCTCTCTGCCTTCTTCTCCTCCTCCATAATGTATAAGATGTCGTGCGTCTTTTTCCGAGGAAGACACACCGCGTTTCTTCTCTTCTCGGTATCAATAAAAAACGCACTGGATTGAGAAAAAACTTTGTTTGAGATGCATTTTCGGAATTTTTTTAAAAATCGTACAATTTAGGGAAAAAGCTCCGATACAACCCAGAGGATGATGGTGCTGAAGCAACGTCGGCGTGTCTTTGTTATTAAAGGAAGCAACCGAAAAATTTAGTATCCACATAATTCAACATGTCCTTGTTATTAAAAGAATGAAGGAAAAAAAAATACATTTATATAATGTTGTCGAGCGAAGGATATAAAAAAAAAATCTTTATAAAATATTATATTATACATGGATTTATTTTTTAATGTCTGATCTTAAAATTAAAAAAAACAACATACCATTATGTAACTCCCCTCGACGGAGCTATAAGTATAATGACAAAGTAATGTGGCGATATACCAAGTTACTATGACCAAATTATTTGGTGACAACTTTCCTTCAAGAACAGAACCGTGACCACATTTCAAGTCTTGCCGTCTTACCTGCTCGTCTTGCTTTCTTACTTGCTCCTTTGAAAATACTGTCATCGATCCCCAAAAATCATCGTACAGAATTCGACACCGTACAGATCATGGAATCCGTACCACCAAACCCTAACCCTAACCCTAATCTCGATCTCCGCGCCTCAACATTTTCCTCGTCTTTGAGGAATCCACAGACGAGATCGCATTCATGATCAATGTTCATGAAAATGAGGACCGAAACCGACTCGGATTTCCTCGCTCTCACCGCCATCGTCTCTGTAACACGATTCGATCTCACCGCCATCGTCTTTGTTGTTGCTATTGGTTTAGATTTGATTGGTTATGTGTTTGTTGATTGATTGATTTGTGTGTTGTGTTGTGTTGTGTGTGTAGGTTGGTTACCAGTTTGTGTTTTTCGTGGCGACGTATGTGTTCAAGTTAGATAAGGTGTCCGATTTCGCAGGTGGTTTGATGGTAGTGGTGGTGTTTTCGTCTTGGTTTGTTGATGTGTTTGCATGATTACGGTGTTGTTGGGATGAACTTTGCTAAGATCCATAGTGAGCCTTCTACCATCATTCGGGATTTTGATAGAGCTGGTTCTTAGACAAACAAACTTGTGTTTGATTGTTATGTTGTGATTTGGGATTTTGGTTGTTATGGAGATTTTAGTTGATGGGATCATTTTGGGAAAAAAAACATCATGGTTGTGTTAAGAGGACGGGCACAACCTATTGATTAGACGCTTCTATGGACGACATCTTGGTTATAGGTTCGAGTCTCGATTGAAACAATCTCTCGGTTCATAAGATAAAGTTTTATATGTCTTACTCTCCCAAACCTCGATCTAAAGGGGAGCTTTTGATACTTGATAAATTCAGTTGAGCTACGGAAAAAAGCGCAGTTCTGAATATTAGTGGGTTGAGGTTTGGCATATCTCATAGTATTAGGGGGTAGGGACTGACATGCATTGGTATCCATGTAAATATCTAATTTACATAAGGTTATGATACTCTCTAATTTATTATTTACAAATGCCAAAAAAATTATGGACACTGAACCTCTTAAAGATTACAACAAAACTTTGTCTTATGAATAGACTCTTTAAGCTTTGATGTTGTTCTGCCAAGCAAATGTTTTAATTGCTTTCGGCTGTGAGGATTCCTTGGTTTGAATCATATAGTCTAGATATTTCCAAAATCGATAAATATAAGATGCATGAATTTTTCGTTCCTGCTTGGCTGATTCATATGGTTGCCTACTATTTTGTTGTTCGGCCCAGGTGCCTCAAATTTTGTCATACTAGCTCTGCTGACTCTGATTTTAAAGGAACATGGCATTTTAGGCAGGTGAGTTTCAAATGCTTAATGATAGTTTAGGGTTGTTGACTTTCTGTTCTGTTTCTATTTTATGTTTTAAGTACTTAAAAAACAATGACAAAGAAACCCTTAATATTATGATTTCACTTTGATGTAGGTAGTTCTAAGTGCGCTGACGGTGATCTGGGGGCTTCGCCTGGCTTTGTTTCTACTGATGAGGTATTGACAGTAGCATGATT
Organism: Drosera spatulata; assembly: GCA_035668315.1. Classification (NCBI taxonomy): domain Eukaryota; kingdom Viridiplantae; phylum Streptophyta; class Magnoliopsida; order Caryophyllales; family Droseraceae; genus Drosera; species Drosera spatulata. The sequence goes on along the minus strand of JAOVYX010017027.1, from coordinate 20,168 downwards.
ATAAAATTTATCTTGCTCTATTCTTTAATAAGTTCTGTTACAAGTTTTTGCTCGTGGTGTATGGCAGTCAGAGTAAAATCACATTATTGATTTGGCTAATTGGCTTTGAAAGTTTTATTGCTACCTATTTTGTCCAGTTATCGAGCTTGATGCTCCTTGTCTTTCGCTGTTTCAAGGCTTTATGAACTCAAGTTTAAAGTCTTAACTGTGCATAGGAAGTGGCAAATTCCTTGGTGAATATTTAGGCAAGGATCTACTAGAGTTGAAATGTCATGTTCTCAAGGTTAGAATAATCCATCTTTCGCCTATGAAAAGTTTAATGATGGCTTCTTTAGACAGTTTATAAAAGAAACGTTTAACAGGGTAGGGGATTTGTGGTACAAGCAAGCGACTTAGGTGAGGCGTGTTAGCGGTCTCGAGTGAGCCATAGTCATTTATCACAAATTTTGGGAGTGCCTCTATGGACCACAGCAACACCATATCTTTATGGCCATAATGGTCTAGACGTAGACTTAGTTTTATCTATTGAGGTATCATATATTTCGATGCCAACTCTACCATTTATAGTTGCTATGGATCAGAAGGAGAAATGAGGATTTCTCACCTTAGTTATCGTACTTGGGTGCAGATGCATGTGCAACGACTTTCAAAGAGCCCTAATGACATCAAACTGAAGCGAGATCTAATGTTCCTTAGATTTTCAGCGACTAGTGCGTCTAGTGGATATATCCTCCTACAAGTTTAGCTTTAACAGATAGAGCTTCTATTGATTTGAGCCTTCAATTCTGATATTCATATTCATTTTTCATTTTTGGAATATCAAGTGTTGGGATGTTATTGTGTAACCTAATTCAGTGTTTTCATAAATTAGAGGCTCTTACTATAGATTTTGGGATTATTCTGGAGTACCATGTTAATTGTATTTCCATGTTTTTGACCGGGGTCCTATTTATTGGGAGATCAAAATGTGTATTGCATCTCTGCGGTAGTTTGCCAAAAATGTGGACACTGCAATGAATGGAAAGTTGGGGGGTTTTGTCCTCAGAGTTCAAAGTTCATGAGAGTTGAAGATGGAACTCAGTTTCTTTGATTCACAACCGACGCTGTAAACTGATTGTTCTCCATTAACTTCCAACAATTTGTAACACTTGCTAGAATTTTGCAATGGGGAGAGGACCGACATTTGGATCAAATTCATGGGAAATTGGGTAAACTGGCAATTTTTTGGACTTTTCAGGTTTGCTCCCTTCATCTTCTTAGATCACCAGATCTTATTTTCCCTTTGTTTTTGAGTCGTTCATGGGTTGATTTTCGAGGCTTATTTATTAATGTATGCCGAACGGTAATAGGCTATCTGGGCTTGGACTGTGAGCTTACCCGTCACAATTGTAAATGCAAGCGACCATAATCCTTCTGTTCGGGGAGTGGACATCATTGGATGGATTATGTGGTTACTAGGTAACTTATGTGAAGCTGCAGCAGATCAGCAGAAGCTTAGCTTCAAAAACTCTCCAAGAAATAAAGGAATGTGGTGCAATGTTGGACTATGGAAGTATTCTCGCCATCCAAACTACTTCGGCGAGGTAACTATTATTGCACACCCTTCTGTATTTTGATGATATGAGCACTGCAGATTTGTGTTCCATTAGGCAATCTTCTCTTAGTCCTTACTCAATTAACACAGGACAAAATGGCATGCCATAAGCAATTTCTTATGTTACGGCAAGCATAGAGATTCTTCCTGTACATTATTTCAATTCAGAGATTTTTTGAACTACATGGCTTGCATTAATTTTCTACATGGTAAAAATAAAAATAAACAGAGCTTCTATACTTATGCCTAGTTCGAAGAAAGTCTCAAATAATTTAATATGTTCATTCCTTATTTGTCAACATTATTATCATTTGCTTGCTGAAGTTCCTCATTTCTATTACTTCGACCATATGCTGATAAGTCATAACTCATAATTGCTTTTTTCGCTTTGAAAGATTTTGTGTTGTTCGTTAATCGTTACTAAAACGATAAGTATATGCATACCCTTCTGTGGCAATATCATCTGTTGCATACTAAAGTTGATCATGTTGTCTGTAATGTTCATTCTAGTATTACTTAGACTAAATGCTTACAACTACTTCTTCCAGTCTCGAGGATCTTCGGTTCTTTCGCTACACCAAATGAAACAATTGTACTTTCTGGAGCAGATTCTCCTATGGTGGGGAAGTTTTGTAGCAGCAACACCCGTTCTGAAGGGGGCCGAGTGGCTCGTTATCTTTGGCCTGGTCTTCTCTACACTATTGCTGCCTTTTGCCACTGGAATACCTTTGCTAGAGGTTTGGAACTTTGGATATCTCTTCGTTGTTATTTTGACTTCAGTTCGAGAAACGCTTTTGTTGTTTATCTGCAGGATTTTGCAGACAAGAAGTTTGGCAATGCGTATGATTACAGACAATATAAAAGGGTTACTAGGTACTATTCGGCATATTTCTCCAGCTATTTCCTTTAGATATTGTGTGCTTGTGGTTCACTTGACCAGCCCTCTCGCAACTTCGTTTCAGCCCTCTCATCCCGCTGCCTCAAGTAATATATGGAAACTTGCCTTCATGGTTCAAAACATTCTTTCTGTTTGATTATCCATTGTACAGCAGAAATCTTCTTCAGGAGAAAGTCGGGTAAATGCATTATCTTTACTGTTTGCAGTGTCGGCAATTCTTTAATTTGTAAAGTCCAAATTCTATGACTATCATTCACTTCGGTTGACTGTTGATATTGCATGTGTTGCTCTTTGATCCTTGCATTACATTAAGTTGTCCCGCTTTAATTTCATCGGTTTAGTCCATATCCGCTTAATTGAGTGCTTTAGTTTACTTCACCGAGTCTATGCTGCACATTTACTCGTTTGATTTGCGTATATGTTAAGTGGTTTTTTTTCTTTTTCTTTGGACATTCCATTTTCAGCTGTTGCCTTGGCTTGCCTTCTAGATAATCAAGCCAAAATACCGAGCAAACAAAATCAAAGTTAAGCTGAAAGTTGGCCCCTAATTAGCTCCTGATGAAACGGATGTTAGTATAGACCCTGTGCGACAGTATAGGACGACTCTAGGGATCTTAGACACTTTACCGAGTCATATCTTGGTTGGTATGGGTGACAATAGGGTGCGACTAACGCAGGAAACACCAATGTGTGATTTACGTCTTTGAGAGCAGGTGAGTCATAGAAAGAGTGACGAGCATCGACAATGAAGGCCGTTTACGGTGAATAGGGAAATTAGCCAACTGAGTTTTCAAAGAGAAAAAGCTAAGATATATAAACCACAAGGATACCAAGGGTGAGATAGAACAATGTTGTGAACTGAAACTAGGTACAACTTTCATCCATCGGACACAAATTCAGCAATTTTTTTTGTAAAAACAAGCATAGCCTTAGATTGATAAATCGTAAGGATGGAGCAGTTATGAGTTTTTATTTCGAATCGAGAATAAATTGTAGCACGCAATGTGGTCTAGTTGTTGTCAACGTTACATTCCTTAGTCGCACCCTTTTGTGTTTTGATTGAAGAATGCCTCGCTTTGAATAACGTTGCTCATGTCTTCATTTCATTCCATTGTTGACTCTCTTTTATCATGCAGAACGAACCAGCTAGAGGATGCTAGTGAGCAGAAGTTGGATTAGCTGCAATCCCGGTGAGGTTTCCTCAAAAATTGCTCATTTCGTTGCAACTAGTTGGCGAAGGCATTTTGTAACGAATTTGCCGTCTCCACTCCACATTGGTGCTATTGCATTTTCTGGCCCTCAATACGATTACAATCACAAATCAAGTCTTTATCCCATCAAATGGAGTCGGCTACATGAATACGACGGCGTCATTTCAATCTGTCATGTACAAATTTTCACAAATCTGTCATATTCATGTTGAGAGATCCAACGGGATTTTTTACGTGTTGTCGATTATCTAACACACAATCCTCATCATTTTATCCGGACTTGGGATCGACTAGAGACAGAATAAAAATCCTCAACGTAGGTAGGTTTGCCCTCAATATAATTCATGTACAATAATTTGCATAAGAATCTCCAATATGATTCATACCGGTGAGGTGGTGATGTATATTCCCGGTCAATTTTGATTACAAACATTATCGTGACCGATATCATCATGTGCTTGATGAACTGTGTTGTCACAGATGCACATCCTCCCTGGGTGTGCAGGATGGTTTTGCGTGTTGATGCCAAGCTATTGCATTTTGAGAAGTGATTAGGTCGGCATGTATGAGCCTACACTATCATGGGAACTCAATTAGCTCCCTGGAGTTCATATGATCACAGGAGTACAAGTCTATCGCTGGGTTCAAAGGTGGAAACTTCGCCTGGGTTCGAATTCCACGACTCATGAAATTGACAACTGTATCAAAGGACAGAATATGAAGGGATTTGAAAAATTGAGAGCTTATCGAAGGGAGGAATAGAAAGGGAGCTCACAAGTCCTTAGGTGTTAGCATAATCAATGACATCGAACAAATAAATATTCATAATCTCATTGAAACAGCAAGAACTCTAGCATAATTCGCAAGTTCACTCTCATGCTACTTCCTACGAGAAAAATTCCCCTTCACCAAGTTAATCTTTACAATGGCATAGGTTTTAGGGGCATAGAAAAGGAGGAAGGGGGATGAGGAAGCAAAAGTAATAGTATTGATCTTCCCGAAAATCCATCTTTTGCTCTTGCTCATCAAGTATCAGTTATGTAGATAGAAAGGACTCAATGAGAGCTTGTACAAGAACAGACTTGCGAGAAGCTGATAGTACCTCAAGACTGATCGTGAGAAGTCAAAGATTACTCCAGATATCTGAGACGCCTAAGAAATGTTGAAAACCTTAATGCACGAGCTTCCGTCATGTGCCTCTTGTGAACCCTTTCAGGAAGAACATGCCTGCCATCTTTTGGTTCTTAAAAGAAATCCACATGACAATGCGGAAGAACTAGGTTTTGTGCCACCATGCCACTGTTTTGCATTCTACCAAGGGCTTCCAACTTTTCTCTTCTTCATTGCCGAAACCTCCCCTTCTACATCTGCATCTGGTTCATTACGATGCTTGCTTCCTCCAGCATCAGTGGCAACGGCCTCCGTATGCTTTCCGCTTAATGAGTCCTCATTCTCCGGCTTGGAAGAAGCTTGCGGCCAACTTTTCTTCTCTTGTGAAGTTTTCTCTCTCTCTGCAGCAGCCAATTCAACACCCTCCTCCAACTCCTTCACAATTGGGTCAAACTCATCTAAGTTATCCTTTCTTTTGATCACATCGCCTCGAGACCTCTTTCTTTTCTCTCTCAATTCCTTCAACTTGTCTTCATCAATCGTTTTGATTATATCAAGTGGTGAATGGATCATTACCGGCTCTTTGTGTTCCACACTAAGGTTTTGAAGCCTATTCTTGGACTCTCCACCTTCCTCTGTTATACCGCTAACAGATGTATCCTTTTTATCCTCACCACCATGCAGTTCTGTATTCCTCTCATTCCCAACGTTCCCATGCTGAGACAGTGCATCCACTCTACTAGATTCCACATACTTCGTCAGTTCTGAACCATTTTTAACTTCATTTACAGCGTCACTGCCTTGGTTCTGGTTATTTCTTGACGGTGCACCATGACTGTCAACTTGGTCAGGATTCAACTGAGTTGATGGAGCACTAGAGGTTTCCGGCTTAGCGCCTCTGCCATCTTGGGACTGCTTATTGCTTGCCGGACGATCTTCAGTTGACAGATTTGATGCCGCACGATTTGCAGTGCCTCCTGCAGTACCTTCACCTTCACTACCATGAGAAGGAGGCACTCTGTTCTGCTCATATTGCTCCAACATTTGATTGCTGATTTCTGCAGGAAACCAAAAACAATCAATAAATATAACTGCTAAGTTGAACTCTGCAAAAATTTGGGACACTCAACCAGGTCCAGCTCCAACCCGAACTTTATAGTCAGCGACTCAGCCCGTCGATTGACTGCTTGCAAATCCCGCCCTAACTGGTCCACTGGGTTAGTGGTTTCATTGTATGGCCAGTTATAACCCCCCTATCATTAAGCTACTATAACTTTCTAGGAGAGAAAATATCTGCAAAAGAGGAAACACCGAAGTACCGCAAGCATTTACCTTCTAGCTGGCGAGGGTTCACATCAAACTCCTGCCACCAGACCTTCTCCCCATCCGAGGGAAGCTTCACTTTAAGGAACTTGGCAGCAAGGAAGATGGCCCCTGCCGCGATATGCTGGGGCTTAAATTGCAAACTAAGAGATGTCCGCAGCCTACATGTGAATTTGAATGTCAACCACGGACATCAATGAGACCCTCATTGCAATTTAGCATTTTTTTTCACAAGCATCATACCCATCATTAACAAAGTTCCATGCAACCTGAGCAAGAGCATGTTGGGCCACCCCAAATTTTCTTATTGCCTCTACCAATGGCTTGTATGGATGAAAAACATTCAGATCGAAATCAAGAGTTGCAAGCACAACCCTCTCAGCCATTACAACAAGTTCTTTATGCTGCTCGTATACTTCCTGCAAAAAATAAAAATAAAAATAAAAAATCCCAGAAGCGAGCAGTAAAATTAAATTTATTCCCAGATCTCAGAATAGTCACAGAAACGTCAATTCAAAGGATTCAATACAAAGGTTGCAGACTAGCATGGAAACAGAATGCTTACAAACAAAATGAGACAACAAATTTATTTCCAGTAACAAAGAATGATACCTTTTGCTTAATCCTTAGGGCTGCTTCAGGATCCTTTTTATGAATGATATCGTAAGAAACAAGAATTACATCTTTCAACGGACGAGGAGTTTCTTCCACCTTCCCAGCAACAAACATGCAAGCTGTTGCAACTGTCTGTGTTACATTCACAGAGATATTATAATACTTATCCTTCGCATATTACCAACAGAGGGAGAGGGTGGAGGTAGTGGAGTGGGAGGGGCAATTACCCTTCTGTCATTTTTCGCATGGGACTGCCGAAGATAATAACGATGACAAAAAATTATTGCCGTCGCTATAGTAACCTGAGGTCTGAAAACATCAAATATCATGCTAAGTTGGATTGAATTTGAAGTAAATGCCAGCACATCTATACTACTTTTAAATATGGAAAAGGGGAGTTTGTTACTAACAATATACAAGTTGTGTGTTATTAGGACACATCCAACGATTGAAGGTTTTTTAGAAACTGTTTTTGATTTTTTAAAGTCCCCAATCATTTAATCTTCACAATCTATTAATCTTACACATAAAACTAACATCATATTCCCTAAGCCCTTTAAATATTTAATGACTTCACAAGAATCACAATGTGTTGTCAACCTAGTTTATACTGCATAAAATTTCGGAAACTTGATCTACAAGGAGCTCAGACATACTAAATTATGACACAGGTTCTCCTGGTTCAATGAAGAACAATGCACAATATATTTGAGAATCAAACAAAAGCCTTCATTATTCTAACAAGATTGATACATTAGCCATCATTTAATAATCTAAGGGGTTCAGTTTTTGCAATGGATGACGATGATAATATATCATTATACTAACACGAAGGCAATGCAGTATTCTACATATTCAAAAGCACTGATGACTTCTTTAACTTAACCCTCAGAGCAAGATTGAAATTTCCTTTGATGTCTTCAAATTTTCCCTCATGCTATTTATTTTTCTTCCCCATACACCTCGTCACCACCCATTGAACCAATACATTTTAAAACCGTTTGAATCCTCACTAATATCCAAACCTAGCAGAACCAGAAGTGCATTCATGCCAAAATATTTAAGCAAGACTTATGTAGTTCGAACTGCAAGGTTGCTCTTGCATTATCCTAAACCTATGAAGAAAGATGGTACTTTGACAAAGCATACGATGGAATGCAGAGTGATCAGAAACGAAACAGACGAGCTAAGGATTAATAAAAGATAAATAATAGGGATGCAGTGAACTCTCACATGCAGAGTGGTCAGAAACGAAACAGACAAGCTAAGGAGTAATAAAAGATAATTAATAGGGATGCAGTGAACTCACACTTTTAGCCTCATTCCTAGGTCTTGTAGAAACGTACAATAAGACTTGCGATAATATGTTTCTTTCTTCAGGTCGATACCATCTCGTCTCGATGGAGAATTTTCTTCAATTTCTTTCCTAGAGAAATACCAAAATCCCTCGTCTGCACCCTTCTCATGAGTTGCATTAGAACACCTCGCATCGTGAGCAACAAGCTGTGATGAAGGTCCAGGATGGAAACTGGCCATGGTACCTACATTTATGAGTTGTTTCAAAACCACCAGCATACTTGCACACCACAAGAAAAGACCATTAAAAGCTTTACCCGGAAAAACATAAAATGGAACAGACCGAGACGGTGAGACCAATAATTTTCAACCTTTAAACGGTAATTATGCATATTTTAAAAGTTCAAACCCATCCTAGTTTTGAGTACTAAAACAGATTAGCCTATGCAGGAATAGCACTTCGTGCCATGGATCACAGTCTTAGCCGTAAAGGCTGAGATCTCGGAGTATCAGTTCGGTTTCGCTCATTCATGAGCCGATATTGTCTGTCGAGTCAACTGAAATACGCATTTGATACAAGAAGATATTTACTAGGTGATAATGGCGATTTATCATTAAAAAAAAGGTTTAAAAACATTTTCGACCAACATAAAGCGTGAGACTCGACAAGATTCGGAAAGATTCGACGAAACTTTTTAATACGAAAAAACATAAGAACAATTATTAGGGGATATGAATTATACTATCCAAAGTAGAGCAAAAAAACATTAGGTCAAATGGTTTAAGTAGTAAAAGCAAGGAATCTAACATGAGGTTCATAAGGCTCGACATGTCTTCAGGAATTCGTTGGCACATATTTTTAGTAAAAGCAAGTCATCAAATGCTTCGTGTTGTAAATGTAATTTTCTATTTGGACATGTGTACTTCCTTGTATTGCATCATTTTCAAATTTCGGCAGTTGTCATGTTGGTATCTGAGAATCTTATATATATTAGATATGATGTGTATGACTATTCAACAAAGTAAACTTCTTGCTATATTTATGAAGTATTTTTCATAATTTTTTCATGAACTTTAAAAGCCTCTAGCTTTTATAATGTTGTGTATCGCTCAAAATCGCGACCAAAACTGATACCCATACAATATTTTGACAACCGAGACGAAGACCGAACTGAGACTTTGAACCATGCTTCACGCACTATAGGATACATAAAATACTATCAGAAAACTTTAGATGAAGCACAAAATTATTGTGTTATGAGGTCAAAACTCTAGCGATAGCCAACAATATTTATAAGTATAGCATGCCAATTTGTACAATACTATTGATAGGCAATAATAATTTCATTTATTCTTCAGTCTTGCTCTTCCATCAATAGATTTGTGCTCTTTCATGAGTCACAATTTCAAATCTGAAGCGTAGTCTTGATGAACAAAAGTTAAATAATTAATAATTTAAAAAATCCAGAAATGGAGCTCAGACAGCAAAAGGACAAAAAAATGACCATGCTCAAAAGTAACTCACTCCACAATTAATCAGGACAGCCAAATGACAAAACCCATTGCCATACAATTAACCAACATTTAAAATACATTCAAAATGTCGCCATTCTTGGGAGCATCTCCAAAACTGCTTTGTGGCCGATAACCAAATGGGCAAATTCACCATTGTAAACTCCAATGAAAGATATATCAAACTCAAGGCGGCAATCCCATTCCGAAATCCAAAACCAAACCCTAAAGATGAACAACAAAACATGAAAATCAACGAAGAAAATACAGTTGTTCTTCGAACCTGTAGTCTAACCCAGCAAACAAAAATTCAGTCTCCGGACAGGAGCTTCCCTAGCAGACACTCCAAATCTAACATCCACCAAAAAGAGACAAAAACGCCAGTCAACCCATAAGAAACAACTACGGTTCGCAGCGAACTAAACTCACACCAATAAAACATAACCCAATTACAAACACACATACAAGACTGGATAGAAAACCCTAATTTGCGAAGCACGATTCGAATCACACAATAAGGATTTTACCGGCCATCAAACACACACACACATAAGTACAGGTTTGACGCAACTCGAGATCAGATCCGAAACCCTAATTTGAATAGCACAACAATCAGTGTTTCGTGATCAGATACTACCAATTCAACGCGATGACACAAGTGCAAGCACAAGATCGTTACACAAAACCCCAATTTCCTCATCACGATCCGAATCGCAGAATCACGGTTCCTGAGCTGCGGATTAGGGTTTACCTGAGCTGCGGCGACGGCGATGTCAGCGGTGGATAGAATTGATGAGAGATTTGGGGGGCGGCGGCGTGGAGTGGTGTGCTCGCACCCCGTCGAGGGGGCGATGCGGAGAAATGAGACTTGGTTTTGCCGAGTCGGCTACTAGGGTTTGGTCGGGTGGGCCACCCGAATCGATTGTGGTGATTTTGAATTGATAGGGTTTCGATTCGTGGGGGATCGAATCGAGATCGGATTTGGGGACAGAGACGAGGAGAGGACGGAAGAGAGAGAAAGATATCTGGTGGGAGTTTAGAAAAATAAGTAGTATTTTCCTAAAAATAAGTTTTTGGAATAATATTTGTATGGAATTTTCATTATATGTAATTGATAAGTCATTATTTATAATTTTTGTTCAATTTATCTAATAAATTTTCATATATAGAATTTCTATTCATATTAGACGATAATATTGTATGACAATAATATATCATTGTATAATAAATACTCCTTTCATTTTATGATATATATAATATTTATTTATTTAAATCGTTCTAAAATATATGTAACATATTAAAAATAATTAGCATCTGTTATATTGCATCCATTATTTTTTTTCATAACTATTACATTAAATTTCATTATCATAAAAAAAATTCTTTTTTTATCAAATTTCATATAAATTCAACACACATATAAATCCGCGTATCGGATCAAATCGTTGCATATATTTTAAAATTGAGGGAGTAACGTTTTTTTTGTCCAGATAAAATTATGATGTTTGTATGATTACATACTATTCAATATATTTTAACATTCATAAAATTTTGATTATCCTGTTACATAAATCTTACCTTACAAATTTTCCCCTCATCATGAAAGCACAATAAATAAATCCCGTTTAGTTAATGTCTTTTATTTATACAACATAAAAGTGTTTTAGTGTCCAAATTTAAGAAGTTTTATAACCATAATAAATAACAGACATAAAAATTTCCTTAATTTTAACATGGTTCAAAATTTTATTGAATGTTAGACGGAGGATACCTTATCAATATTCCAAAATTAATCAAAATATATAAAAATTGATCCGGACACTCTCATTAATGAAAAAAAAAAAACTGCTCAACTTCGAAATTCAAACCCCTGCATTCAAACCCATGTCTCTCACACACACACACCACACTCACCGCCGCCACCGCACACGGCGCCGCCGCCTCCACCACCATGTCTTCTTCAATCCCCTCAACTCTCTTCATCGCCGTCCAATGCTTCAACTGCTCAACAATGCAGGCATGCACTCCCCCCTCCCTCCCACTCCCCTCCAATTTCACTAATTGAATCAGTTATTTGTCTGTGATTGTGCGCAGGTGAAACAGAAGAAGAAGAGCAGCAACAAGTGGAGCTGCGTCGTCTGCGGGAGCCGGCAATCGGTCGCCAGAGTCCACGCTCAGGGATTCATGGCCAAGGATGTGAGAAAGTTCGTCCAGGGATTCAACATGAGGCGAAAAATCGAAGATGATGCAGTTTTGCTAGAATTGGATTGCGATCCAGTTGATTGTGAGGATGTGGTGGTGGAGGAGGAGTCGGTGAAGAGGAGGAGGACGGATTGGAGCGAGTATGTTGAGGCCGAGGTGGAGGATGGGAGAGAGGTTGGAGGGGAAAGTACGGAGTTGTTTTGAGTTTTTGCATGATTTTGTGTGTGTGTGTGTGTGTGTGTGTTGTGTTGGTTTTGAATTGGTGATGACTGTGCAGGGGATGAGGTGGAGATCGTGACGGAGTGGCCGGAGGAGGTGATGAGGAGGCAGAGAAGGAAGAGGTTGAGTGGTGATGGTGATAAATGTGGGGGAGATGGTACGTCGAGGAGGAACGAGCAATGTGGCTTCGAAGGTACCTCAGATCTTCCTTCAGTATTCACTATTATGTTAAATGAATTGTGTTGTGTTAGAAGTTTAGGACTCGTTTGTTGGATGCTTAGCTTTGATCAGTCCTGCTTTGATTTCAGTTTCGGGTTTTTTTGTCATGATTTTGTAATGGTGAATCTGGGGTTGTAGTTCAACAGGAGATTTCTATTGTTTATATGGCTAGTCGCACGGAATTGACATTAGAAGTCTTGGTGTGGTTGTGACTTGGTGTAGTAAGAGTGATGTCTTGTACAAGATGTGCGTGGCGAAAATAGATCTGATTGCTATTTGGCCATGTTCTGTAGATGATGCTAATGGTTTGTCAGTTTGTCTACTCATGGGAAATATATGAAATAGGAATTTTCAAACTAGAGCTCTCTGATATATGATCATGGAACAACTACAGTTATTTGGTCCAACGAAGTTCGTTTTACTTGGAAACTATGGACTTGTACTGGAGGTAGAATTTGTGGCAGTAAGCGCTTCTTCATTATTTATACTCGAGAAGCAACTGGGATGGTCATGCGTGTAGTGACAGTGTGCAATAACTATACCATTTGATTCGAAAGGTGAGTAATATTCACCATGACACCAAGTCACCGACCCTGATGTAGGTTCCAGATTTCTCATTGAGGCCTTCTCAAAGAGGAAACATATGTGGTCTCTGGTCGACTGCAATGGTTCGGGTTCTTTTGTTCCCTTTTCGCTAGCAACCATAGATTTAATGCCTGAACAGTGGACACATCTGTTGCTCAGCAAAGAGTTGTTTAATACAAGGGCGGATGAAGTTGTTGCTATGACTATGATTAGAAGTTTTCATGTAATTGTTTGAATGGATGATTTGTGTCCACTGCCATGTTGCTACGGTTGCTTCATACCGACAGCAGATATGTGCTAAACTTGTCTATCTAAATACGTGATCTCATTGCTGCTGTCGACATTTAAAATGACAGGAAAGAATACTCGTCGATGGCTGCAGCCAGGATCATCTGATGACAGATCAAGGTGGAATGAAGAAAAAAATCAGCTCCAAAATCCAAAACAGAGCCAGGTGGGGCAACCAAAAGCACCCGGACCAGTTGCTGCTAGGAAGCAAATATCGAAATGGAGTACATATGTGACAGATGATGATGATTTCAGTTCTGGACATCTTGAAGCTACCTCAAAGGGCGATTGCTTCGCAAGGGCAAAGGAAAGCACCTTTGTGGACGATTTTGAACTTATGGAACGTTTGGGGTCAGACATATCTCCCATTGTTTGGACAGACCAACAGGTAGTCGAAGACATCCATCCGGATTTTGCCTAATCTCGGTTTTTTCCTCCGCTTCAGAAGAATCTGGAGTGGTCGAACTTTCAGGGCATTCAGCATGACAGCATATAGCCATGTCATTGTTGGAAAGTGTTCGAAACAGAAAATCAGGAAATTCACGCTAGGATAGTCAATGTCGATACTTGGATGGTCCTGTCTGTCGGAACTGTATCCTGTTTCGTGTGTATCGTTTTGCCTATCCTTTGATGTTATTGCAGTTTCAGACTCCAAGTCAAAAGCAAAGATTAATAGCTTACCATATTATGCAGTTCGTGTACTGTATCATCCTGTAGCATTATTGCTTACACTGAAAAACAAATCATTATGGGAGGCATGGGACAATGAAATGATATCTTTACTTCGAGAATAAAGTGACATTGCATTCACTAAAACAAGGAGTGCAAGCTAGACAACAGGTTTAATTACAGCGAATAGCCATCATGCTCATTATACGTACAAATATAACCTGGACCAAGTATCAAAAGCTCATTTTGTCGAAAAATCCATTCTTATCCTACAGACACCTTTATGAATCCAATAGTCAGAAAAATAATAATAAGCATACAGAATGTAATAATAATGTTTGACTACCTAGACAGCACGGCTAAGAGACTCTTAAATAGCCAAGTCATAAAAGCTGAAGCATTAGTCTAAAGAGAACTCCGTTGAGGTCAAGTTACAAGAACACCTGAGGAGCTACAAGCGAACCAGAACGAGGCAACGGGTCTAGAAACGTGTTAATGACTGGAACATTGGTTTTCAGGGCTCAAAGAATCGCTACTGAGCATGACGGAAATGAGAAAAGAATCATGCGCTAGGCAAAACAGGTGGCAGATGGATTTTGCGGAGATATCAACAGGCACATCCGCCTCTTTGATCAGCATCAGAAATTGCATCAGGGACGCCCTGGAAGTATCTGAACGAGACATGATCCAGAACAAGTCAGGGAAACCAAAACGATAAGCCACTTAAAGATAAGCACAAGAAGTACCCAAAAAGCCATATGAAAGTACAAAACCACAAATTCAAGAGGAAGATATAAAGTTAAAGTAGCATGAAACTGTGAAAGTTAGAAAACTTGTATCATCTATTAGTCCGCCGATAACAGGTTGCTAATTCGAAGAATTCGGCTGATTTCTCCAATCATACAGTCTATTAATCATTTGAACAACCGTCATGCACAATAAAATCTTCTGATTCTGGTTGAATAAATCTTGGTTAGATAGTGTTGATTATTCATCTTGTGGCTAGATAGTGTATCACATCAAGATCCAGGAATCTACTATCGCTATGGGGAGTACTTTCTCAAAAAAGGTTTGAACATTAGGAGGAGATCTCATGAAGCCTCGTACTTTAATATTAGTTCTCAAACAAAGGGTAAATACAGCCCATATGCTTGAATGTTTCACAGTGCACAAGAATAAAAGAAAATAAAATTGTCCTGCATGAATCAGCTGCAAAGAACTCCATTTCACATCCCTGCAGACCGTCACACCCAACATGTTCGGAAACACGAATGCCTTCTTATAGCAAGCAAACGAATCATACTGGAAAACAAATGACATCAAGCAATTTTACTCTCACATACAGCTAACAGCAAAGATGTACTTACATATCGTGCTCATGATCATTTGCCAAAGCAGCTTTTGCAATACAAAGGAAAGCAGCATCTACATTGATATCTTCTTTGGCAGATGTCTCGAAATAAGGAATATTCCCATTTGAAGAGCACCAATCCTTGGCTCGTTTCTCTGAGACCTGGAATAGATTAACAGACGGCTTTCGTACAATGCTTCCCGATTCATGCAAATTCTAAAACAACTGTCTTTGTGATAGTGTGATACTTACCACTCGGCTGTTTCCACCATCTATATCAATTTTGTTTCCCAGTAAGATAAATGGAAATGTCCTTGGATCTGGTGGATTTGCCTAAAACAAATGGAGAAACCAGTTCAATCATTGAATTCTGCACACGCCAGATCTCTACAGTGTATACAAAAGAATAACTTTCACCACCCGTTCACGAAAATCCATATCCTCCTCCTTAGGTTCCATTTGAAGAATCACACATATTTCATCGTATTGAAGTATCTTCCACACAATCCAGCTCGCTAGAGTTAATCTTGACCATCACACATGATTTTAGTTCTTTTTAAAAAGAAAACTTAGTTCTTCCCTCACTCAAGAGTGATCAGTATACATAATTTTTGTTACAAGACAAAACATATTCAGAAACTTTGGGTCTCCCCTTCAGCTCCTTCAATTGACAAGTTTGGAGACAGCCTCAACAAAGTCCCTATTAGCAATGAAACATTTGAATAGTCTCTTTCCTTAGGAACAGAACTAAAAAAGGCACAACTGTTCCCCATATTCACACAAGGGCATGCTTTTCACGCACACTTTCTTTCAAAACCCATGTTATATGAACCACCGGCATCTCTTGTTAAGTATATATCTTTCTAACAGAGGCACATGGATACCACAGTACACAAGCAACCAATCCAAAATTATCATGCTGAAACCACATAAGAAAATTTCACTTGAAATAGGTGGAAAAAAAACAGACTGTTCGAAATGAAAATCCAACAGGCAATAGGATTTAAAACAACGAAGTAGGGAGACTGACTTGTTTGAGGAACTCCTCGTGCCAATTGTCAAGAGTATCGAACGACTTCATAACATTTACATCATACACAAGAACACAGCAATCTGCCCCTCTATAGAATGCAACTCCGAGACTCTGGAACCTCTCCTGCCCAGCCGTGTCCCATATCTGTCCAAGCACACAACTCAACACACGAACACTCGAAAACCAAATATTGTAGCTATCATTGGCATAAAATTAGTCGAACCACAGCGCAAGGATCAAAGGAAAGAAACCCCTACTTGCAAGGTGACTAGCCTGTCATCGATTTGAAGTTCCTTGGTCATGAAATCCGCCCCAATAGTAGCTTTGTACTGTTGAGTAAACTTCTTATGAACATATCTAATCAAGAGTTAAGGAATCCACAAAAGATCTAACTCTCGCAAATAAAGAAATAAAAAAATCATTAACTACTTAGGGTCGTTAGGTATGGAAGCTGAAAATAACAAAAACTAAAAACAGAGAACCAGTAACGGAAACTAATAACATAAGGGAAAAAAACCAAGGGAATACAAAAACTGAAACTGAAAGAACTTTTTTCGATTTTGATTTTTTCGATTACCTTTTCATTGTTTTAGCAACAATACGATAAAAGGATGGGGCAGCCTCATTAAAAAGATAAGATTCATGGTTACGATAGTACAGAAATGCCAAAACGTTGGCCAGTTCAAGCAATGGATATTTAAAACAATTGTTAGGAAGTAAATGAAGAGAGGGAGGAAAAGACCTCTAAAGAACTTGAAGGAAACATTGAACTATACTATGGTGTACCATGATGTCACAAAACATATTGTACAAGACAGATGAGAATGACATCATTACATCGATATATCCAAAATCCAAATCCATATAATATGAATTACCATTGGCTGCTTCAGTTTGGTTCTTTGTTTTAAATTAAAAGTAGGATTATGCCATATAAATCCCTGAAATCTTCGTTAATTCCAAATAAGTCCCTCAAATCTGTATAATTCCAAATCAATTCTTCAAATTGCTATGTATATGACAAAACAATCCATTTCTTGTCTTTAAAAAAATTGTTATTCCAATAGAATCCCTCAAATATTTATTTTAAAACAAAATAATACTCGTTTTTAAACGAAATAATTCTGTTTTATTATTTTTTTTCAAATAATTATTTATTTTATAAAAAAAATGAATGAATTAAATACAAATTGAAGGTATTCTTAAAATATCACAATAATATTGTAAAAATTAAAGAACATTTGGATTGTATAGATCTTTTTTTTTTCATAAATAAGAGGGACTAATTTGAAATTATGAAAATTTAAAGGACTTATTTGGAATTAACGAAGATTTGAGGGAATTAGTTTTGTCCGTGTTTGAAATCATCAATCAATCACACCCAATAATCTCCCTAACAAAAACCACACATTCTCCAAATCCTCCAACACAAACACAATAACAACAACAACAAACCAGAAACCTCAAAACCCTAGCGGACCAAACCGCCCCCAAATCGAAGGATACTGATTCATCAACGACGTTTTCCCAACCCTAAAATCAACCAAAACCAACACGAATCAACAACAGATCAATAACCAAACAAAACCCTAAATCAACAACTCAAATCTTAAATGCTCATCGTTTCCAATTATCTCACCCACTGTCGCCGAGCACGATGACCTTTAACAAGGTCCGTTTCCGATTAGCCATTGCCATCGCCGCGTCACAGAATCGATGAGAGGAGAGAGAATTTGGGGCGCCAATTTATTTCTTTTATTTTTCGATCGATGGCGAAAATTTATTTTCGGGATTTTTGGGGTTTTCTGGGGGTTGAGAGAAAAAGGAGGAGGACAGCTGGACAGGGAAGCACGGGGATCATGAGGTGGGGCCCACCGGTGTGTGGGCACAAATGTGGGGGCGGCGCGGCTTTTTGTTTTTTGGTTTAAAGGGGCCATTGTACTTAGAAATTTATTTATGAATATGTAACATCAACTAAATCAATTTTATTTGTTTCTGTGTAAATAATAATTATGTATATTTTTCAGTCTTGACACATGAATTGATAACATCGTAACAATAGCTGAAATTGTGGATGGGCACAATGTGGTTGACTGCGAAGGAGCAACGTGACTGCCATGGAGTTTGTCTGCAACACCACTCGACGAAATCCTGTCTGTCAAGTCTGTTCCAATCCAACCATGATCGCATATATCTACACGCGCATAGCAGAACAGCATCCCAAGTTCATCGAAAAACCATCCATCCACTCGCCACGGTGGTTACGTAATACCCCTCCACATGAAGTGAGTTTTAAGCTCGCTTTGTATGCTCCATATGTATTCAAGATCACCCACTACTCTTCCGCAGAAGGTTCCCAATTAACATGAATCTCCGTCACTGCACGCACGTTTGAGCCTTTGTTGGACAAAGCCTTGCCTATTTCACAAGCATAACTCAGCGCATATTTAGCTTTGTTAATAGGCAATGTATGTGTAGAATCAAAGATGCTAGCATTTCGTCACTTCCATAGCCACCAACAAGTTGCTACAAATAAAGATCGCCACTCTAGGTGCAGTCTTTTTATTAAAATGGGTCCGTTTATAAATAAAATTATCAAATTAGATTTACAAATAATTTAATTATTAAAATGGATCATTTTTCAAAATCTAGTGAGAGAAGACCCCCTGCGCGATTCTCAGAGGAAGACGCAGGGCGCCTTTACCTGCACCAACGACGCAGGGTGCCTCTCTGGAAGGCGCAGGGCGCCTTCCTTTATCTAGAAAAATACTCTACACTCATTAATAACATTATAATCATTCAAAATATTTTAAACATTATCATTACGATGAAAATATAACTCCATAAATTATTATATTTATTATGATTGATTCATTCAAAAAAATATAACTCTATAAAAAATAATGATTGATCAAGTGTTATGGTTATATTGATATAACTTGAAAAATTTTAACATGATATATGGATGATATGATATTATAATTACAAAAAAGCAAGATCATATATTTTTTATTAATTACAAATACCTTGAATATATGGATAGTGTTTACGAACTAATTAAACTAATTCCTATCCACGAACTAAGAATATCGGATTTGTTCCGTCTTTCATGTGCTGCTGAAAAATTTCTCCCAACACCTCATATGTCCTAATCGTATGATATTTGCAACGATTTGTACTGCTATCTTTGTAGACGTAGGAGATCACAGGATCTGAACATGTAGTTTTCCACACTGCAGGATCGTTCTCGAGGAAAGGGATGCAATTCTTTATGAATTGAAGAGAGTCATATACACTAACTGTTACAAAAGTTAGTTTACCATCATAAAAAGACCAGTCAGATGTTGTGCCTCTGGGTGCTGTGCTTTGGTCTCCTCCATACTATAGATGAACAACGATTTTATCTAAACTTGTACTTGAGCTTGAAGCTTCGTGGTTGGCCGTGAGACTCGTCGTCGGCCATGCAGGGACTCCGTGATTGTTGACGTCATGATCGTACATTTGTACGATCATGTAACGCCAAGTTGAATATTGATCATCCGTAATCTCGTACGGTCTAAAGCCTCCAGCTTCAATTCGTGGACAGCATGCGTCGGCAATTTTCAGTCCGAATCTTGATCTTCGGTACATCTCTGTTCTCTTGTAATCATCCTGGGTTGCATAAAGTTCGGCCGGTTGGCCCATTGAATGACAGTAACGAAGAAAACAGAACCAATTTTTTCAGAATCGATCTGTATGTAGTTCAGCCCAAGAGAATCCTCGTTCACGTACATGATTTACATTTTGGAGTTCGCTTTGAATGCGTCGTCTTCCGCTCAAATCCTGGCCACCAATTAGGCATAAGAGTCCTTTAGTAAACGCATCTCAAATATTCTTAACTGTCCATCGAACCAAGAGATTTCTCCCGTGGTCAGATCAGACAATCAAGTCCCTCCGATGTGTAGTTTAATCTCTATCTTGATGAAACCCATATTCCTGAAAAATGACAAAGTGAAAGATAAATGTAGATTTCATTTATAAGTGTTAAACTTGTGTCTTTTTTC
>JAOVYX010017026.1:0-23172 GCA_035668315.1 Drosera spatulata | reverse complement strand
CTAGTGGTGTTCGACTCAACCTTCTTCTTGAAGGTCTTGGGTTCGAATCCCATTAGCCTCAAAATCCATGTTGGCCACGCCCGTTGACTTCGGTCAAAGCTTTATCCGATGTTGGTGGGAGGGGCGCCTTATCAGTATCCGGAGGATTAGTCGAGGTGCGTGCGAGTTGGCCCGGACACCCTCGTCACCAGAAAAAAGAAAAAAAAAAAAGAATTATCCGATGAACTATTCCTAACAGTAAAGTGAAAGCTATGTTGCTTTTCCTTTCCTTGTAATCCTAAGCTTTCATAATTTTTTTCATATTTCTCATCAGAAGTGGGTAGAACATTCTCAAGTATAAATATTCTGATCTTTGAACCATAAAATATTCTGATAACATCTATCCTGTAACCTCCCAAGGTGTTGGTCATAGTCATGATGGTCATGGGCTCAAGTTATGTTACAACGTACGCACAATGCAAACCTGTAAAACTTCATTCTCTTTTCCCCATGGCCATGACATGAACATTTAAAAATGATAAGAACACAATACATACAGTTTTAGCCCATCCAATAATCCACTCGGTCGACCGCGAAGATGATGTATACTTATCGATTGACAGAAATTTCGTGAGGATGCGACCTTATCATGGATTGAAACCAATGTATCAAATCATAAACATCAGTAATACTCAACACTCAATTATGTCACAAATACCACGTCCCTCCACAAAAATGTGTTGAATTGCTTGTATGCCTCATCTATGAAACGTAGGCGCTCGATTTAACAATACTGGATGATAACTCATTTTTAAGTCTTCATTTTAAATCTTGTAAAATATCAACAACAAAAAACTACCCAGCAACTTAGCATATCTGAAACTTGTATAATGTTCCACCTTGTCATTGGCATTGCAATCTGTATAATACAGTTGAATTGACTATCGCTTTTGCGATCTGTATAAGTATTAGTAGTAGATAATTGGCTTTGGATCCTTAATTATAAAAAAGCACCGACGACCGACAAAAATGATAGGAAGTTTATTAAACAAGATGGAACAGAACATCGATTCTAAGCAGAACTATTATAGCTATGTCGATTTAGACAAAAATGGCAAGCCGGTCATTAAATGAAAATTACCCGTTTGACAGGATTTGTTAAGATTTGGCGTTAACTTTATTAGATATATTGTTAAGATTTGACGTTGACTTTTTTGATCCTTATTGTGTAGAAAATAAGGAGAGAGAGAAATTAGGGTTTTTCAGAGTGATACACAGAGCGATCTCAAAACGAATCTCTGTAATCTGATTAGTGAGTTTTTCTTCCCGTGGGGGTTTTTCCCACGTAAATCTGATGTCGTTTTTCGTTTCTATTATTTATCAATTGTGCTTGTTAAGTGATCGATTGCCTATTGAATTATAATTCTGAGATTTTCTCGAGATTCAAATCGTAACAGGATTATATTATCAATATCTTACATTATGCTTATCACGATTATCAACATGGTTTAGATTAACTTCGCTCTTCCCTTTCGATGAAGGAATCTTATAATGCGATCAGAGTATTACATGTGATTTTGAACAATCAACTTGGCCACACCTAGTTAGCTAGGGTCAATAATTTGAAAATTGTATGAATTCATTTTTAGTTCATGCATCTAGAGGATTGATCCAAGTATTTTCCGCTAGCTCGTTATAGTCGTAGTATGTTTATGTTATCTTGTCACCGTCACGTATGAAATATCGCAAGCAATGCTGATTAGTTCATTTCTTCAGATAAAACCTTATCAATGAAACAGTGAATAAGTTTGGCCTAGCAGAAAGCAATATTGGATGGTGAAAGAGACAAGCATTTCCTTGAATTTTTAGTTTTGACAGGGATATTACCTTGCAAAATATTGCTTAGCTTTGAAAATTCGTTATTTAATACTAGTATGAATTACTGTATACAACCAATCACCATCATGAGTTGGCATATTCTGTGACTCATTCCTCGTTATGGATTGTCCATAAATAATACTAATTGGGACTCATTCCCCGTTTTGGATTTATACTAGTATGCATTAATACTATACAACTATTCACCGTCATGACTTAAAAATACGTTAATTAATAATTTTCTCCGTCTCGTGAAAATTACAACCACTTTAATTCGAATCGAAAATTCGTATGTGTGTTGAATTTATATAATAACATTAAAAATACGATTTAAGGTAACGACTATAAGAGGAGTTAGTGGATATATTATAACTGATTTGATGTTATTCCTTATCAAATTAGGAAACATTATAATTCTTTTGGAACATATAAATAAGATAAATATTATAATTTTCATGTGACGGAGGGAGTACTAATATGCATTACCGTATACAACTATTCACCATCATGAGTTGGCATATTGGATTGTCTAAAAAATAATTTTTATAACACTTATACTCTCTTCGTTCTAAAAGAATTATAATATTTTTTATATTTGGATGTGTTAAATAAATTACAATCTTATTTCATTTGGAAACTTTTTCCCCAAAAACTATCAAAACATCCCGATTTTTTTACTTATATCATAGCAATTCATCACATTATTTTTTTTATCATTTTATTTTTCTCATTCCTCTCACTCACACAAATCAAAAGGCAAAAGAGTCTTAATAGGAGTAATAAAAAACAACATACATATAAATTTTCGTATGAGATCAATCGATTATAATTCTTTTGAAAAGAAAGGAATAACGATTACCACTATTCTGTTCGACTCAACCTTCTTCCTGAAGGTCTTGGGTTCGAATCCCACTAGCCTTAAAATTCAGGTTGGCCACGTCCGTTGACTTCGGTCAAAGCTTTAACCGATGCTGGTTGGGGGACGCCTTGTCAGTATCCGGGGATTAGTTGAGGTGCGCGCGAGTTGATCCGGACACCCTTGTCATAAAAAAAAACAAAAAAAACCGATTACCACTATTCGCCGCTTATTTTAGCAATTTTATCTTTCCACTTGAAGACCGAACGAAAACTTTCTTGTAATGTATGGTGAAAGTAATCATTTGTGTAACTTTGATAATTAATGTTAGACATTAATGTAAAATGATGTTCGATTATCACTTGATGTAATTAGTCAAATTTTATCTGGGCATACTCCTACAGTTCAAAGTTGCTTTTATATACTGTAGTAGTATATCCTAGGACGCAGGCATGTTATTGTACAATGAATGTGTTCTAGACACACTTTGTTTCAAGATTTAAACTAGACAAACATACACTACAAAAAAATCAGCATATAACGCCGGAAATATCTGACGACGGAATAAATCCGTCTTCATATTTTACAATTAACGACGGAATCCGTCGCTAAGTATATTTCCAAAAAAAAAAAAAAAAAAACACAAAAACATTTAGCGACGAAAAAGTCAACGTCCGTCGTTAAATGGAATAAATTCAGCGACTGATCCGTCGTTAGAATTATAAAATTATAGCACTAAATCAATAAAATTTAAATTAAATATATTAGCGACGGATTCCGTCGCTGAATAAATCTTTAGGGTTAATTCTCGTGACGGATCCGTCGCTAAAATAATAACCTAGTTATATGCAAGCACATTTCATATTGTTAAATAAGGAGAAAAAAATTCCTTATGTCCAAAATTATGATTATAGACGGATTCCGTTGCTAACGTATTATTCTTAAATTTTATAATTATTAGAGATGGATTCCGTAGCTAAACTAATTTTTGTTAAATTGAAATATGTTTTTTAAGGTTTATACATGCATGCTTATCATATAGAATTATGAATATGACATGCTTATATCAAAACACATAAATTGATATAGAAAAAAAACACTTATATATTTTACAAAAATTATAGTTGATAATATTAAATATGATGTTGGAATATTAATACATTGTAAAAAATTTTAAACGAAAATCAAAATATATATTGAAGAGATTAATTTAATATTATGATGAAATTGAACCCAAAACCACATTGGAAGTAGCGTTTAAAGGAAAAAACGTGTTTAGGGTTCGATTTTAGGATTTCTAGGGTTATGTTTGCGACGGATTCCGTCGCAAACAGATGATGTTTTAATATTAAAAAAATAATTGAGACGGATTCCGTCGTCGATATGCTATAGTTTAAAACTGTTACCGACGGAATCCGTCGGTAATATATGTTCTATTCCAAACACTTAGCAAAAAAATTGGGATCATTTAACATATAGCAAAATGAAACAAAAGAAAAGCCTTCCATGAAAACATGGATAATATAGTCTCAACACATCATGAAAAAAACATTCGTTAATTTTAAATCACTTGCTGTTCTTCATTGTTAGATAATCTATATGTAGATCTTATATTATCTGTTCGAATTTATTTGAAATACTACGTGTATTAAATCAAGGACGTTACCTTACAAGATTATGGATCATGACTAGAGTTGACATATTTTAACTACGACCCTGCATGCAGTTGTTTGAAGACATATCCTAGTGTTGGATATATAAAATATGAGCATTACTTATAACATACTGTACAATATTTTAAATCACAGATGCCATATATAGTTTGTTCAAATAATATTTTTAATAAAGAACATTATCTGATGATCAGAAAGAGAATAATCGCTATGTCAATCTCTGAAATTCTCTTGGCTCATTATATATATCAAAACGTTCATATTCCACTCATGGCTTATTCTTGCAAGTTTTGCTTTGGGAAACCAAAGACACCCAACAAAATGATTCAGGACAACAACAAAGACATAGCCAAGAAATGGAGGCTCCTAGGCGGCCAAAACGACTGGGACGGCCTATTGGATCCGCTGGACATTGATCTCCGTCGCTACATCCTCTTCTAGGGCGACATGGTTGAGGCGACCTACGACACTTTTGATCGAGAGAAGGCCTCAAAGTATGCCGGGAGCAGCCTATACTCGAAAAAGGACTTATTCACAAAGGTTGGGTTGGAAAGAGGAAACCCCTACAAGTATCGCGTCACAAAGTTCTTGTATGCCACGTCAGGGTTATCATTGCCAGAATGCCTTCATATTCAAGTCCTTGTCGAGGGAGGCGTGGTCGAAGGAGTCCAACTTCATGGGGTTCGTGGCTGTAGGGACGGATGAGTCCGTGGCCGTGTTGGGAAGGAGGGATATTGTGATCTCATGGAGAGGTACCATTGAGTCCTTGGAATGGGTTAATAATCTCGAGTTCAGTCTCGTATCAGCATCTGATATCCTAGGCAAAAGGAAATGTACATGGTGTTGAATTTGTGAATCCCATGGTGCAAGAAGGGTGGTATTCTGTCTATACTTCCGAGGATCCGAAGTCACCGTTCAACAAGACCAACGCCAGACAACAGGTGAGCTCGATCTCAAACTAGTCGCACATCTATTTGCTATCATGTTGTTGAAGAACAGAAAAAACCGTCCAACTTCAGATTTAAACATAAATCTGATAAGTAAATAATACAACATAATAAAAAAGTTTTAATGGCATAGAATAGATAAGATTTCGATAGTTTGATAAGCGTGAAAAGATCATGTTGGAGAGAATTGAGGATCTCACTCAGCATGATCTTATTATCAAGGATTCCTAATATGTAGCACATTGGTTGACAAAGGATTAAATAGTACTATGGAGCTAATTATAAAAAGATAAAAAAAAGGTACTATGGAGCTCTTGCACGTTGGATTGTACCAAATTCGTTGGGATAGATAAGATGTATGTTTATGGATATCAATCGAAAATGTCAAGACACGTTATAAAATAACTCATATCAACATGGATCGAGCCTCAGATAAGACAGTATCTTGACAGAAAAAGAGGGTTGCGTCAAGATGCACCTCAGTCCGCACCTAACACTAAATCGATTTACATGCATCTATAATCTAAACTCTGTAGCAGAGAAATTTAATTGCAAACAACTCTACTTGCGTGAAATCATCAAGCTCTGTTTGATCTATAATCCTATCAAAACTACAGCTGAAGTTTGCAGTCATACAGGTTCTAGCAGAAGTGAGAAACCTTGTCGAGAAATACAAGAATGAAGAGGTGAGCACCACCGTCACCGGTCACAGCCTAGGCGCTGCCCTTGCGACGCAAAATGCAGCTGACATAGTTCCGAACAACTGCAGCAAGCCCAGAAGCATGCCAAACAAGTCTTGCCTAGTAACTGCAATAGTATTCGCCAGTCCACGGGTGTCGGGGACGCCAACTTCAAGAAGGTTTTCTGCTCCTACAATGAGCTCAAGGCCTTGAGGATCCGCAACTTCTTGGACATAATCCCTGACTATCCGTTCATCGGCTATTCAGATGTTGGTAAGGAGCTATGTAACCGGCTATTCAGATGCTGGTAAGGAGCTATGTAACGACACGACCAAGTCAAAGTACTTGAAGACCCCCGGGAACCCTTCGACTTGGCATAATCTAGAGGCATACTTGCACGGAGTGACTGGGACGCAGGGAAGCAAAGGTGGGTTCAAGCTGGTCATTGATCACGATATCGCACTAATCAATAAGTTCTCGGACATCATCAAGGATGAATACTGTGTTCCTGTTAATTGGTGGGTTCAGAAGAATAAGGGAATGGTTCAACAGAACTGACGGTTCATGGAAGCTTATGGAACATGAAAATGGCGACATCAATGACGTCAATAGCATATGATGACCTTTGAAACTGATATGATTGTAACAGGGTAGATGATTTTTTTTGGGTCATACATATAAAACATGTACATTGGCAGAACTGGTTTGTGAGTCTGATGTACAAAACAAAAAGAAAGGATGTTTTTCTAGATATTTAACTCTGTTCATCAACATCAATCAAGATAAAGCAACTATATATACACGCGCAAACACATTATATCGTGCAGGCCTCAACAACTTCTGTTATTGTAGCGACAAAACTATGTCACATTGGGAAACGGGAAACGGTTATAACACATGGTAACCCAGATTGATGCAAAAAAAAAAAAAAAAAAAAAAAAAACCCATTTTGAGCAACATATACAGGAATTAAAAGCAAGAGCATCAACAGCCATCAACAAGCCGCAGTGATTTATTCAGAGAATTTTCATGTTATTATACTTTTCTTATACCTGTATATGCTACTACTACTGTGGATTTGGAGGGCGACTGTTAGCCGCAGAAACACGGGATCCCCATTCCAATAGCTCTTTGCTGGTATCATCTTTGTGCACTATAACTTCAATGAAGCACAAAGAATCCTTTTTCTCTCCAGTAGCAGTTGCAATCGCAGCAACAAGGTCTTCCTCGGTTTTCACCTATACAATCCATATCATAAGAAACTCACGTCAACACCTTAACTAGAGCCGACTAAGTACCCAGAATCGATTTTATGGTTTCAATTACCTTAGCGGTCCAACAATTGCCTTCACCATTGTGGATGGCCTCAACAAGGCCGGTGTAGTTCCAATTCTTGATCACATTGTAAGGCCCATCATGAATCTCCACCTCAATTGTATAGCCTCCGTTGTTAATGAGGAATATGATGGTGTTCTGCCCATTTTGGATCATCGTTGATACATCTTGAGCAGTTACCTGTTTTGAAGAAACTATGTGTGGTTTTCAATCGCACTTGCTACTAGCAGAATCTATTTCTTGATAATTGTAGGCAAGGAAAATTGATCCACACACACCTGGAAGCTGCCATCCCCGATGCAAGCAATGACACGCTTGTCTTTGGCTCCCTGAGCATAACCCAGTGTTGCACCCACTGCCCAACCAATGGACCCATATTGCATTTGAAACTCATATCTGATCACATGAGAATAGATTTTTCTTCAGTCAGTCAATGAGCAATGAAGATCCCAAACATAGGCAAGGTATCCTAGTGTGAAACCCGACACTTATACATAGGACCAACATGGGTGATGCATTATACTAATAGCTATGATAAAAATCTAAATTTTGGGCATCTTCGGAGTAGACAAATACTTACCCACAACCTTCAGGGAGGCGAAGCTTTTGACAATTAAACCAAGAATCTCCTGTCTCAGCAATAACGGCGTTATCTTTCGTAAGCATGTCCTGTTACAAAAGATGAGCCAAACATATAGGTTATGAATGAAAAGAAACCAAAGTAATAGCAAGAATACTACAATAATTAGCTCTAAACATAAATGTTCTTAGTTACCTGAATATGCTTGAAGAGAACATTCACTTTGAGTGCTTCACCCTGTCCACACTTCAGAGGACGACCAGGAGGAACATATATTCTGCGATAATTCTCCATGGCAGTGGTGTTCGTTTTTATCCTTTTCGCCAACAGAGTCAAGTAGTCTGCCATCAAAACACATCCAAAGGAGGGTCCATGACCGATATTGACACGGTTGGGCTTCACAATGATCGCCTTCTCTGTCTTGACCAGCAAGGAGTATCCAACAGAGCTATAATCATTAAAAATCGGGCCGGCAAAGACATACACATCAGCCGATTCTACTATCTCGGACACGAAGCTGGTACTGACAGCACCCCAGTATGTCCCTATGAAGTTGGGATGCTGTTCTGGAACCTGACCCTTAGCTGATGGCATTATAGCTACAGGATAACCACATGCATCGGCGAGTTCCACAAATGCTTTTTGAGTCTTGGCTACTCTTAGTTTAGGTCCGCCTACGAGCACCGGCTTTACAGCTTTGTGAAGAACTTCAAGTGTTTCTTCCACTGCCGCCTCCAATGCCCGTTGGTTGCTGACACTGCACATAAATGCTCCAAAAGATAAGTAGAGGGTCACAGTCATCCGCAACACTAGAAGCAATTGTGCGTGACAGTGAGATTGCATGATAAGAAGAATCTAATTCATTCTATTATGGATACGATTCAATGAATGCATACCTAGGAGCAAGAAAGAAGGGAACAGGCTCCCTGGCGAATGTTGGATGAGGAAGTGCAGGCAAATTACAGCTAATGCTGATATAAACAGGCTTGCTTTCTTTCAAGGCAGTTGAAATTGCAGTATCGATCTGCTCGTGCGCATCATCCAAGTTGTTAATAACTGCCTGTTGCACATAAGACATCAAAAGATATTGTAATGACTATCTTGAAATTGGCAAGCAAAGCACGCAAGCCGAGAACAATGATACAACACAAAAGACAGATTGCACACGGAGTTAGAGCTATTTTTTGGTTCGATACATCATAGTGCAGATTTCACTTCGTCAGTTCCATCTATCAAGCAAGCATTCTTCTTGTTGAAACCAGGCTCAACAAAACATAGTTAATGAAACCAGTTTATCGCTCTTTGCCTATGTCTCAATATGGCGCGTCTTTAATTAGTCATGGACGTTTTGAAATGAGAATGTAATGACATATACAGTCTCTACATATGGATCCCAATATTAGATAAATGTACTTTTCAAGTAAACATTCTACGTCAATAGCCCTCTTCAGCCATAGATCAACGGCAAAAGACCGGCTGAGAATTCAAATCATAGATGCAAATGAAGTATCCTGCACCTTAATATATGGTTCTCAACTCCACGGCTTCACCTCATTTTTTTAATAGTAATCAGGTTTATTATAAAGAGAAAATAATTGAGTTTATTATACGTAAGATTGTTTTGATTTTTTTAGATAAACATATTTCTCTTTCATCCTAAATAAATTAGGGAAAATTGACTTTAATAGAGAAAAACACCCTTGTGGGTTGGGACGTAAAATAAGGAAGGATTGTAAGTGGGGTTTTTTTTTCCATTAAAAACAATGATGGAGAAACAGGAACACGTACTTTTACACTCTCAAAAGTTGCCAATTTCGTAATTTATCTGGAAGAGGACAGAAGGAAGGAGTGTCAAGTATGGTATTTTGGGAAGATGCAAATAGATAAATGGGACGGGATGCATGGAGTATCATCTCACATCCTATACCCAATATGGGAAAGCACCTAACAATAACCATCATCAGACTTTCCAAATTCCAGTACGGGTTTCTCACACAAACCGAGAACAATCCAATAAGATAGTAAAACAAAAAACGAACAATTTCAACAGCATCAAATAGTCAACAATCCCCAAATTAACCTGATGACAGGTCACGTTCTGAAAACACCTCAACTCCTGCCCGAAATCAGTCTCCCCAATCGTATGATGAATAATCCTATTCGTCCCATAATCATTACTATTCGGTCCACCAACGATACAAATCACCGGCAAGTTCTCACTGTACGCCCCGGCAATCGCATTGATCACACTCAAACCACCGACAGTGAACGTGACCACGCAGGCGCCGACTCCCTTGGCGCGGGCGTGTCCGTCGGCGGCGTACCCCGCGTTGAGCTCGTTGCAGCAGCCGATGAGGGACAGGGAGGGGTGGGAGATGAGGTGGTCGAGGAGGGTCAGGTTGAAGTCGCCTGGGACGGAGAAGATGGAGTGGCAGTTGATGGAGGCGAGGCGGTGGGCGATGTAGCCGCCCAGGGTGGGGTCCACCTGAGTGGCTGACATGGCGGTGGAGAGGTGGGGGTGTGAGGTGTGGGGGAGAAGTGGAGTGCGGTGGGGAGACAGCAGCGCTGGCAGCAGCGAGAATCTTGGAGAGGAAAGTGGAAAGTGGTGGTGGTGTTGGGTGGGACTTGCTGGTTTGAAGCCGAGAGAGTAGTACTAGTAGTAGTGGGAGCGCAACTCCTGGATGCTTCCGACGGTTATCTACTCCCTTCATTACATTTCTTTCTTTCTTTCTTTTTTTCCTTTTCGAAAGAAAAAAAAATCCTTCGTTTTAATATAATTGTAATATTGTTTATTAATCATAATATAAATAAATATTTTTATGTTTTTATTTGATAATGAATCTATATTAATATAATTAAATTATCATATTATTTTTTTCTCAGTTTTTTCATTCTCTCTTTTAAACCCTACTTATATCCCACTACCTTTAAAAAATTATTTTTTCTTCATCAAATTTCATACAAATTCAACACGCATATAAAATCTTATGTCGGGTCAAACCGTTGCAATTAAATTGGACGAAGGTAATACATTTTAGTCATTTGTATTATCCCATATTTATATATAACTATTCAAATTTTTTAAAAAGACAAATAATCCCTATACTTTGAACAATTTCATAAGTTTGGCATATTATCTCCTGAAGAATTATTTTTTACAGAAAGTCTTCGAAAAGGACCATAAAAAGAGATGTGTAAAAACATGAAAAGTTATGTGTATTTTTGAATTTATTTAAGTTATGTGTAAAAACATGAAAAGTTCAAAAGTTTAAATGCATTTTAATCTTATTTTTGTAACATTTTAACTTAATTTCATCAATTTGATGGCAATGTTTGACCGCGTCTTGTAACGATCGAACGTAAATTTTTGTAAATTTATCGTGTAACATTAATGATAGTTTAATTTACGTATTTTAATCGTATACATATTACGAAACGATCAAACATTATTTAATAAAAAAACAAGACCTTACATCCATACATATAGAATAATAAAAAAATACGTAAACGTTATAAAAGTTATTGGACGGAGAGAATACTTGTAACTTGTTAAATGTATATTTATATGTCTTTTATTACTAAGTTTAACTCATGTCATTGTACAATCAAACAAACGTTGTATTTCACAATGTTATTAAGCTAAATCTGATTTATTGGCCCTCAATTGATTAATTACGGCTTTTCATCGTCTAAAGTTGTAATCAAAACTTATAATTATCAAACCAGTAGGTGGCATAGTGGTATGCTTGATACCATGCATTATTTCTTGTCTACAAGTGGACCAAAAGCAATATCTTTTGTGTTCTACATTACATGAGCAGGAAGCTGTCTCTCTCCTGGAAGGGTGTGGATTTCATCTAATCCGCTAATAAGGTCCGATCCAAAAAGGGTGGTTCAAATCCAAAAGAATAGTATGTTATAAAAGGAAAAGGAATGAGATCATTAAATGGATCGAAAAATGGATCGGAGCACCCACTGCCTTCTTCTCCTTCTCGGTCTTCTTTTCTCTTTTTATTATAGCAAATATGACGTACACAATTCAAAGGAAAAGGGTTCGGTTTTATAGCCCAAGGGAGAACGAAAGTCTCCTGACATGAATAGTAGCAGGCTCTATATGAACAATATTAAGCAATACATGAATAGTATCAAATAGTGTTTGTAGGCCTTACACGTGATAATAAAAGAAAAATGTATAAAAAAAATAATATATAGATAACATTCACACGTGTTTCATAATACTTCCCCTTGAATGTATCTAATACATGAAGATGAGACTACCTCGTTAAAACCTTGTCTCGAAAAATTCAGTGGGATAAAAATCAGATCGAAGGAAAAAGACTACAATCTGACCTTCAAACCAAAACCCTTTAATTTTGTTGAAGGAGTTCCTTAAATCTACGTATTCCAGTTTTTGTCTCAAAGCTTTGCAAAAGTTATACTTGGTAATGATTTGATAAATAGGTCAGCCAAGTTATCACTTGAGCGTATTTGCTTCACATCTATGTATCCATCTTTTTGAAGATCATGAATGTAGGCGACATTTTCACTCCCGCGACCCAGCAAGTCGTGCCCGCGACCGAGACGAGCACTGACCTGTGATGATCATTTGTGCGCCTGATGCTCCTCAAAGTTTCGGATACTTGAGGCCAGCGGCTGGCAAAAGGTCAGCGGCCAGAGGGTGGCGAGAGTTCTGTCTGGTTTTAAGCAATACTTGGAAAACGATGACCTTTGAATGGTCATTACGAAAAAGCATTTTATTTGATTCAGATCCTTTTCCAGAGATATTGGAAATTCTAGAGAGACTCTCCATGAATCTGCTTGCAAATCATAATATATACTTCTATATAGTTTAGTCCAAACTCTCTTTATTTTTCATTAAAAGAGTACATATTAGAGACTCATGAAGTTATATTCTCCATGGCTATTTCATGATATAATGGCTTCTACTTCTGAAACAGAAGTAATTATCTTATATATCCTTTGTTGTTAATTAGTGGGATATGATGGCCTTATGGCAACGCCACAGCGACCTCTAGCATCGTTGATATTCCTCTCCAACAATAAATATCCTCCTTGGCCCCATGACGTTCCCCAGGAGTTCTTAATCAACCAAACCGGAGTTCCATCCTTTTCAACCCCGTAGCCTACTGCGGTCACAAGATGGTTAAGATTTGTTCCGCAAGGTCCCCTATAGATACCCCCTTGGTAGTGTTGAATCTGGTAACTCCGGGCATCGATTACAACTGCGACAGGCTGGTGGGCAAGAGCTTGCACCAAAGCCTGTTCATTATTACTCGGGACACTTTGGTAACCACCAATTGTTGCAGCTGCTGGAAGGCCCGTCCTGCATTTTTGTTGCATGCCAAAATAAGGATAGTTTTCATATGTTGTGAGGCCACCATTGCTGATAACAAATTTATAAGCTGATTCAGCAAATCCTCCCCTGCAGCCATGTTCCCCATTACCAATATCACAGTCCACCATCTGTTGCTCCGAAAGATTGTACAGTTGGCCTGTGGTGAGTTGATATAGCCCCTCGATGGTAGCCGCAGTTGCAAAACTCCAGCAAGAACCTGCACAAATTTTTGAAATTCATAAACTAGATGCATAAAACTAGTTTTTAAAAGACGATGACCCAAGTACCGAGCTAAATAATAGTTTTGAAAGCATTAATTTAGTTTTGCAATGAAAAAATCAGAGCTGTTTTGTACCGAGTAAGCTATATATAAGATCAATTTTGCATGACTTCGTACTCCATATCGAAGTTATTGTACTTACCACACTTTCCTTGATTTTTAACTGAGCTTACGGCGCCTGCTGAGACCCAGTTGACTGAATCTGGCACTGAAGTTATGTTTTCATACATAAAGGGGGTGGATTCAAAGCTTGACTCAATATCCTCTGGTGCCTTATAACCAGTATGAGAAGCAAAAAACTCCCCACTTGTTAAATCCGTAAAGGCGTTAACGCCAAGCGTATAGCTTTCATTCTTCTGATTATGTGTCTCTATAAGTCCCACGTTCTTTTTGAAAATCTCGAAACGTCTTTCCTTCTCAGCCTCATCTTTGTAAGTACGTCCATATTGAATCATCCATTCCTGAAAATTTCGTTCCATTAATGATTTGGTGCTCAATGGACGAGATGCAGAGCCTTGAGCAGCTAATAATCCCAACATAAAGAGAAAAGCCAAAAGAATACATTGGCTTGGTTGGTTTGTGAGAGCCATAAAGCCTACTCTTTATGCCGAAGGTTATATGTTTTCTAATGCAAAGTCGGCCCTTATCTGTAAATGAACATTATAATGTGGTCGACTTATATAGGAAATTTCTCATAAGGTGATACTATTTCAGATGTACAGCGGATACTGTACTGTTCCTTCGAGGTGGGCGTTTGTGCTAGCTAGCTATTGATGTTATCTTCTTGAATTTTTGTGACCTATTCATGGTATGTATGTTTTTCTTTTCAAGAAATACAAAATTAGGTTGAAGTGACCTCTGTTTGATTGCTTCGTCTATATGTTTACCTAGTAAATTCATAGTTTTCACAGTGACCTCTGTTTGGTTACTTGCTATGTTTACCTAGTAAATTCACAGTTTTCACAAGGGACATTGGAGTAAATCACAACATTAACTGATGGATCGGTTCTTCCCTTTGATTTGTGATAACTAGCGAAGGACAGGGACGCGAACCCATAGGGAATGGAGGTCGAGTTCAGGCAGTACCCGTACATAGTTACCTACTTACATTACTTAATTCAATTTCACATCGTAGATCAGCATTTCAGTGAAAGGTCTGATTTTCTTTAGTCTGGTTATTTTATCTAAATATGAATTTCATTTAGTTTTAAAAAAACTGACAACAAATCAGATTAATATAATCCCTCCGTCTCAAATCAGATTTTTTTAAAATGTCTATATATTTAATAAGGAGGTAGTGAAACAAAGTATCATAGTATCTCGGTTGGCTAGGAGCAGACACTTCAATCTTTTGTATATTATTCCCTCTATTTTTTTTTGTGCGTTTTCAATGTAATTTTTTTGCAAATGTGTTATACACGCATTTTTTTGTTTTTTTTGATAATCGTTATACATGCATCGTTGGACTTCAATCGTAAATCAATAAAAACATAGAAGATCATTGCATTATCAATAAAGCAAAGCTAAAATATATGCATGTGTATATAATTTTCGTTCTTATAATTCATAGAAACTTATTTCACATAACGCATTTCAATGTAGTCATGAACACAGAGTTTTTACCTCTGATTCACTTCATTAAGAATAAATAATCATTAAAAACCAAGCAAAATTTATATATAAGATTCTTATATGACAATGTCAATATACTTCGTGACATGTTGAGATGTTTTTCTCGAATACGGTCCTCTTTTTATAAGTCATTTAAAAAAAACAAATGTTATATGTTTTATGAGACGATGAAAATAATAATTATAGAAATTTTGTTTTGATAACGTACTTGTAGAAAATTTTAAATAAATATATGAAGGAAAAATCCACCAATGTGGGAGTAAATTCCACCAATCATTATAAAATTAAAAATAGTTATATATATATATATATATTCTGTCCATTTTATATTAATTGAAATGTTTTAACACAGCAGCAAAATTTATATGTGTATTGAATTTGTATAGATTTTAATAAAAAAAATAATTATTTTTTGATGATGGGAAAGTTTACCGTATCGATTATTTTTTTCCCATTTTATCGACTATTTAGTGGAGTTTACTAGGAGTATATCAATTGAGAAACGTTAGTGGATGATGTATTGTATCAGATGAGATTGATTTGATTTTTTTATTAAAAAATTATATTAGAAAACTTTATTTCTTTTAAAATAACCCAAAAAAATAAATTTTTTTGATTAATATGATACGGATGAAACATATGATTATAAATACTGACAAAAGAAAAAGGGATTATAAATAGGATGTGATATGCTTCGTATATACACGTTGATCCAACGGCCAAGCACATCAGTCCTTTCTCCTTCTAACATTTAGATCAGGTCCGCAAATTTATACGTGTTGTAAATCCTTCACAATCGGATGACATACTATAATCTATTACAGGGTTAGCGGAATTTATTTGTGTCCGTTGAGACGCAGGTAATCGGAGTTTATACTAACCCAATATAATTATTTTCTTCGTTTCATATTTATTGAAAAGTTTTGAATTTGTATGAATTTTGATGAAGAAAAAATATTTTTTGATGATAATGAGGATTATTGTATCATTTGTGAGAAGAGATAGTGGATGTATTATAACAAATGAGATTGATTTGATTTTTTTTTTATGTTAAAAGGTTATCAAATAAAAAAAATATTATAACTTTTTTAAAACTGATAAAATAAAACAACCTTTGGATTAAATATGAAACGGATGGAATATGAATCAGTATTTTCGCTAGGAGACGATGCGCCACAATGCATTTGGAATGATTCCAGAAGGACAACGTAAAAGATCTTTTCGAGACGAATGTAGTACCACGATACCTCGATACCTCGCCGATCTATCAAACCACGAAGAACATCCCCACCCCCAGCTACTACTACTACACAGCAGGGTAACAAGCTATAAGCACCACCCAGATAAGTGAACTCCACCACGAGACTAGTTGGTGCAAATGAGGAAGCATAGTGTCTGGTACGCCTACCTCGATTCTCAAATCTTAAAGGTTCTACTTATACATCGTTATTCATTTTCCATAACGGCGCGATCCCCACAAAACATAAGGACCAGTATCGACACTATAGACGGGGCCAAGGTATACACCCTCTGGTCTAAACTAGAATTTTCAGATGCGTGCAAACCAAAAATACCATAAAGAGTTTGTTACGGCAATCTATAATCCATGATTTAGACATCAACTGAGAATTTGGGTTTCGCCTACATAGGAAAATGACCACACGGATCGGACAAAAGACATCAACCACAGAAATATCAGAGAATTACATAAAATTTATAGCTGCACGGCGTCACGCAACCGAGGCAGAAGCACAAACAACATGGTAATCAAGAAATGCTAACATACCTTGCAAGTTTCACTGGCTCAAAGCAGCGACTTGTCACGAGATTAGAATTTCGCTATCCGTGCGATACTTAAGTTACTCACTCCTTCGCTAGAGCTCAGCCTACTCGTCACCCAAAAGATGATATTTGAGAACACAAGAGAATTTAAACTTGAAAACAAGCTTGTATTGAGTACACTTGAGGACTTACAAAACTTTGAGAGTTTACAAGAATGTGATGTCTTGCAATGACTTGGGATTGAATGAGATGCCTTGGTCAAAATGCCTCACCCCTATATATACAACTGCATGGAGAGTTGTAGACTTGGCATCTAGACTCTTCAATACCCTTCTTCTCCTAAGAATATATAAGAGTCTTCTAGACTCTTCTCCTTCTTCCTATGTACAAGAATTCCCTAGAAAACTCTTTCTACTCTAGCGAATTCTAGAGAATTCCGAAGAACCCCAGAGTTCTCAAGAAAACTCTAAAAAAATACGAAATTGTCTAGAGAAATATGAAGAACTTTAGACAATTTTTCGAAGCGAACCTCATAAATTAGCTCGTCCATGACATACTCCTCCACCTATGTCGTGGACATCCTCGTCGCGACACACTTGCATGACCCGGTCCTTTCTTTGAGTCATCGCGAGAAGCCTTCGAGCACCCATCTTACCGATTTGGTGGGAGTTCTTTCCCGCGTTCTTTAGGCAAGACTTGTAAGATCTTCTTTGGCACCTTCTTTACCACGTGAGAGATCTCACCTTTCCCCAAGTGAGTAGGTTCCTCACGTTTGCTTTCCTTAAAGAGTTGCATGGTTGCGACCTTCTTCGCTTGAGCCTTCTTCGCTCGACGCACCATCGGGACCACGTAAACTCCATCATCCTTCACTATGTGCATGACATTAGCAAAGGGATTTGGTATCGCCTTCACACCCTCGATGAAGTCGATTCCAAGCACCAAAGGGTAGTCGTCCATGGGAACGACCGTGAGATCCACCGATCCCGTCCAATCGTCAATACGAAGCCGTACACCACGGGCCACGCCATCGATTCGTTCGGCCTTCGAGTTCACAGCCTTGAGCATGCCTTGTCCTTTGTCGACCCGAACTCCAAGTCGCTTTGTCTCTCCCCGCGAGACAAAATTATGAGTTGTCCCGGTATCAATCAAGACATGAGTTGTGTACGATCCGATCACCGTAGCGACATATATCAACCTTTTCGATGAAGACTTCCCCTCCGTGGTCTTCACCGAGTTAGGGATCCTCGATGAAGACTTCTCCTTCGTGGTCTTCATCGCGTTAGGGATTCTCGATGAAGACTTCTCCCCCGTGGTCTTCATCGCGTTAAGGATCCTCAAAGATCCCATCTCTTTCACGGGTTCCTGCTCCACTCGAGCAACCATAGCCGAGAGAGCATTCTTCTTCGGACACTCCTGAACGAAGTGAGGGCCATCGCATAAGAAGCACTTCACCTCACCGTTGGACTTCCCCGCGTCCTTGGATGTGCTCTTCTTCCACCCTCTTTGCTCTCCGCTCTACGAGTCGCTCCTGCTAGCGAAACTCGAAGTCGGCTTGATCCCTTCATGGCTCTCTCCACCACCTTTCTCGGAGTCACTCCTCGACTCCCTGCCCCTTGGAGACTCGCTCCTCCTGAATTCGACGAATGACTCCGCCGTCGTTATGGCCGCTGCAAGAGTTTGGACGCCGCGTCGTTGTAACTCTTTTTGTGCCCATGATTGAAGTCCATCCTCGAAGTAGATGAGTTTGTCTTCCTCTGACATATCGTTCATTTGGAAGAGTAACTCCGTGAAATCCTTCACATACTCCCGAATCGTGCCCGTATGCCTCAACTTTCGAAGTTGTCTCTTGGCTTCGTATTAGGCATTCTCCGGATAGAAGTGGAGTTTGAGATCCTTCTTTAAGTCAACCCACTTCTCCATGGTAAACGTTCCCGCTTGAATGTCACCGTACAACGACGCCACCACATCGTCGTCGTGTCGGAGAGAAACATGACCGCGGTCTTGATCTTCTCTTCTTTATCTCTTATGCCCAAGAGATCGAAGTATCGTTCCATGTTGAAGAACAAAGCGTCGACCTCCTTAGCATCGCGCTTTCCCGAAAACGGCTTTGGCTTAGGGGGCTCGAACCCCGCCATATTCCCAAAGATTGCACCTCCATTCGCTATGGTCGCCCTTGTATAGCAAAGTTTCTTCCCTCAAGACCATCATCTCCTCTTGGAGAGTGGTCACCACCGCACGTACCTCATCCATTTATACTCGGAACTCCTTACGAAGAGTGTCTAAGCATGAGTTGAGAGCACCTTGCAACACACCCCTAAGCCATTCCTCCTGAGCCTCGATAACATCGTTGCTAGGCACATCTTCCTCTAACCTTTCCGCCATCTTAGCCACGATCTCTTCCACCCGCGAGAGTCGTGACTCCATGGCTGCTTGAACATCCTTTGACTTTCCCCTTCCTTTACGCATGGTTATATTTGCGGTGCTCACCTCCTCGGGAATTCCATGCTCGACAACGCTTGAATCCGCCATCTCTCGTACGAACCAACGCTCTGATACCACTTGTCACGGGGTTAGAGTTTCGCTATCCGTGTGGCACTCAAATTACTCACTCCTTCGCTTGAGCTCAGCCTACTCGTCACCCAAAAGGTGATATTTGAGAACACAAGAGAGTTTGGATTTGAAAACAAGCTTGTATTGAGAACACTTGAGGGCTTACAAAGCTTTGAGAGTTTACAAGAATGTGATGTCTTGGAATGACTTAGGATTGCTTGAGATTGGATGAGATGCCTTGACCAAAAGGCCTCACCCCTATATATACAACTCCATAGAGAGTTCTAAACTTGACATCTAGACTCTTCGATTCCCTTTTTCTCCTAAGAATATACAAGAGTCTTGTACACTCTTCTCCTTCTTTCTATGTACAAGAATTTTCTAGAGAACTATTCCTAACTCTAGGGAATTCTAAAGAATTCTGGAGAACCCTAAAGTTCTCAAGAAAACTTTAGGAAAGTATGAAATTGTTTAGAGAAATGTGGAGAACTCTACACAATTTTTCGAAGCGAACCTCATAAATTAGCTCGTGCGTGACAGACTGCAAGCTTAAGAGTATTGATCACAAATATGGATGTAAGCTTAAGATGGCGAGCGTGTCACAGGGACCTGAGATTCACTCCTCGAAGAGCAACTAGAAAATAAAAGTATCAGTCATGAGTAACAAAGTAAAAAGTAACTATTTTTTAAAACAAATTTCTATAATAGATCCGGTATCACATAATGACCAGTTTACCACGACTTGGATGCAAAACACTGATGGTGCAATAAGGTCCCCGATGTTCATGCCCTTGATCTTGGGTCGCTGCATCCCACCAGTTCACCCAACCTAACCCCTTCGTTCACGGAGACCAAAAGTAGCATGCCATGAATACTTACTACCACTTTGTTCAGGTGAATAGCCAATTACTTACGTATAGACGGCATGCGATTTCTTATTCCGTATTCCATCAAGTTTATGTCACAGGTAACATTCTGTTTTCGGGAGCCTATGTAGCATAGGTAGTTCCTGGTTAATATGATAATACTCCTTCCGTTCGAATTTAATTGTAACACTTGATTTTTTTTTTCATTATTTAACATATATTTTGAGGAATTTTATTTATGGTCTTAATGACGAAAGAAAATTATGTCATTGATGTCAAGTTAAAATATATAATTTAAATTATCATTAATGTTTCACGATAATTTTTTAAAAAATGACGTTTGAACGTCTCGCGATACGAATCAAATTTTTTCTCAATAAATACGAACAGGAGGAAATAATAGCATTTCCATTGATCCGGATGGAGCAACAGAAAAAACAGTGATCTCCTTAAGAG
Organism: Drosera spatulata; assembly: GCA_035668315.1. Lineage (NCBI taxonomy): Eukaryota > Viridiplantae > Streptophyta > Magnoliopsida > Caryophyllales > Droseraceae > Drosera > Drosera spatulata. The sequence continues at coordinate 2,322 of JAOVYX010017026.1, read as the reverse complement.
CATCATGTCGAAGAAGCCCTGGACGCTTCTGTTGGCCTGTCAACTACAACCATTCCTGCTGGGTTCTGGAGATCAGGTTGCGCTCTGGGCAATCTCTTTGCTGTTCATACAACCAAAGGCCAGCATGAGACATATACTGTGTTATTTGCTTGCCTTTAACTCATCTAGGAGATTACCATGGAAATCAGATAAATGAAACGTAAGTACGCAAGTTATCATGCATGCAGATAAGAGTAGAAGAATCAATACGAAACATTTGACTATGTTAACTATTGAAGTAAATTTCTCTTTACATGAAAAGGAGCAGTTGCGGGCTGTGACACCCTTCATCTCAAGTTCTATATGCCTTATAAATCCAGAACTCTTGGCTCCCAAGTTGTTAGTCCTATGTAGTACTATATACCTAGGCAATTAACACATTAACTCAACTAATCGATACCCATTGTTTGACGACAGCACAATGGAGCATAAATTTCCAACTATACAGGAATTTTTCACAAGTAAAGATTCTAAGGAACGTAAATGATGGTAACTAAAAAAATGGCTACTGATAGCAGCAGAATTAAACATGATATACAGGGATAAACATAGTAGATAACGGTGAAACCGGATCAAATGTCTACAAGTTGCCAAAAGTAGCACGCATCAGGTTCCTTGGTACTTACTCCCTTCGTTTGGATCGTACTAAGCTATATATAACACATCAGATTTAATAATTTTTTTATATACAAAAATCAAAATAATCATCATTTGTTATAATAGATCAACTATCTCCTTTCACAACTATTATAATAAACTTCATTATTATAAAAAAATATTTTTTTTATCAAAATTTATATAAATTCAACGTATCCATGATATATTAATATGTCGCGGGTGAAATCATTTTGTTTGATCAGATATCTTTATTGATGATTTTATATTAAGGTTTATTGATTCGTATCTGACAAGTGACATGAAAATAGATGGATAAATAATATTTTATATCTTTTGGTATGTCGAGTTTTTTTATGATTTTTGAACATGTTGTAATATATCCAGAAAAATTAGTACCCTTCAGAAATACCTATGGTTTTTTACAACAGACCTTCAGGATGAGCCACATGAAAATTAGTACCAATATATGATCACTCGTTCACGTTGCGAATTTGATACGTTTATTTTGTTTCTTTTTAGTACTCTCATATTCTATTTCTTTGGCTAGTCGTAGTAAAATTGACTTCGTAAATCTTGTTTCTTTTTAACACAAGCTTTCTTTGGCCCTCCTGGTCATGGTTGTCACTTCTGGGTTTACGTTCACTTGTACTTTGTTTCTGCCCTTTTTTTTTAATATCTATTTCAGGTTAAATACGTCCAAATTAAGGGTGATCAAAGATGCATTGGAAACTCTTGAGATTATAGGAAATTTTAATGAGGTTTTGATTTATATACATGGTTGATCGACCCTACAGACTGTATCGAAATAGCCGTGCGATATTAAATATATACTCCTTCCGTTCCAATTTATTTATAACAGTTTTTTTTTTGTCAGTCCCAATTTATATGCAACACTTCTGTTTTTGATCATTGACTTATGACCGACGTGACATTAATTTGGAGGTTTAATCCAAATGGCGAATATAGTACTAAATCATTCTGTTTGGAGTTGTAGAAAAGTAGAGGCTTGCGAACTGTGAAGACAGCAAGAGAATCTGGTGCCGTCTTGTGCCACCAAAGGTTGAAATCCATGCGTGGCTCGCCTTGCTCTGAAGGATCTCAACCAGGAGTTTACTTGTCCGCAAAGGTATCATTTCTTCTCAAGATGACCTGTGCCCATTTTGCAATGCGACGGGGGAAAGATGCTAACCATGTGCTAATGCTATGTAAGCCAGTTTGAAAGGTTTGGGGTTAATGTATTTCTTGGTGGGGCACAGAATTTGTCATGCCGGTTACATTGTTTGAAATATGGTCCACAACAAAAAAAAAAGACGATTTTACGATGATAAAAAATTATGACGGATTCTTTCCGTCGCAAAACGTTGTATACTGCGACAGATCCGTCGCAAAAAAAACAAAAAAATGAGAAAAAGAAAATTAAAAGAAACAAAAATACGACGGAAAGTCAATATCCGTCGCAAACATAAAACAAAACTACGACGGATTCCGTCGCACACATGCATAGGCAAAAACTATGAAAAAATATTAATCGCGAATTAAGTCTTTGCGACGGATTCCGTCGCAAAATCACGCTTTATGTAAACTTTTTCCCCAAATTTTTCCTAAGTGTTGTGAAGAAAGCATACCTGCGACGGGTCCGTCGCAACAACACAATGTGTTGCGACG
>JAOVYX010017025.1:0-52687 GCA_035668315.1 Drosera spatulata | reverse complement strand
CGTCGCTAAACCTAAACCAAAATAACCTATTTAACTTTAGCGACGGATTCCGTCGCTAAATTTCTACTTTTTAAAACATTTTAGTTTTAAAATCCATCGTTTCTTTCTTTTTCACAATTATTTTCACTTTAATTTTATAAGGATATAGTTTACTACACGTGATACATCTAATACAAATTTTCGTGTGCAACATCTTAAACATTTCAAACAATTTCCTTACATATATAATTTGAACATATTATTACGAGTTATTAACACTCATAAGTTTCTTCATTAAATTTTTGTGAAAAACAACACGTTATCATAAGTTATCGTTTATACTAGTAGGAAATCCAAAAATATTTACAATTTGAAAAATTATAACTCATAAAATCATCACTTAAATTATAGAATAAAAATTTTAGTTACGGATTCCGTAGCTAATTTTTGATACTTAGCGACGGATCCGTCGGTAATATTAGTGATATCATGCGAAAAATTTTCTAAGGAAAATATAATAAAATTTATGACGGATCCGTAACTAAGTATGTTTAGCGATGGAATCCGTCCCAAAATGATGTATTTGTAAATTATTTTTAATTATTAGCGACGTTTCCATCGCTAACTGTATGATATCATAAAATTTTTTATAGAAAAATATTTGTGAGGCAAAATTAATAAAATATGTACTAAATACGTTTAGCGACGGAATCCGTCGCTAATTAATGTATTTCAAATTTGTTTTCTTGATTAGCGACGGATCCGTCGCTAATACTATTATATTATAAACTTTTGAGCAAAAAATTTCTAAGGCAAAATTACTAAAATTAATGACAGATCCGTAGCTAAATATAATTTAGCGACGGGTTCCGTCGCTAAATTATGTATTTGTAAATTTGTTTTCTTGATTAGCGACGAATCCGTCGCTAATACTATTGTATCATACACTAACATGCAAAAAATTTCTAAGGCAAAATTACTAACATTTGTGACGGATTCCGTCGCTAAATTATGTATTTATAAATTTGTTTTCTTGATTAGCGACAGATCCGTCGCTAATACTATTGTATCATACACTAACATGCAAAAAATTTCTAAGACAAAATTACTAACATTTGTGCGACGGAATCTGTCGCAAATTATGTATATGTAAATTTATTTTCTTGATTAGCGACGATCTGTCGCTAAATTAATGACATCAAATTTTAAAAATTTTGAGAAGTTTTATGTTTTGACAACGGAATCTGTCGCTAAATTATTTTGAATCATATTTAGCGATGGAATTCCGTCGTTAGATATATTATGTTTACGACAGGGTTTGACTTTCCGTCGCAATAAACATTAAATTTTTCTGGAGGAATTTTTGCTACGAATCCATCGTAAAAGCGATATATTTAACAACGTATTTTTTCCGTCGCTAAAATTTTCCGTAGCTAAATTGTAATTTTTTTAGTGTTAAACATAACAAAATAGAAGTATGAAGATTGAAACATGCAAATAGAGAACAATTGGAACAGTGAGTTCATATTCCTGGCAGATTAGACAAAATATGATAATAAATCATTATTCTATATATATGATTAAAAATTTCTATGGTGAATCCATAAAGGTATTCTCATATGTTTTTAAATAGTATAGGAAAAGGGTTAGATTAAAAAAAAAAATACTACATTGATAAAATATGATCGTTGAGATTACAAGACATAAATAAATGTTTAAGATTACAAGATTTACAATCTCATGAATGAGTTTTTTAGTTTATACATATTGAAAACGTACAGCTTATTTTATTCCTTTTGAAATTATGGGACAATTTCAAAGTATTATACTTGAGCTACTTATTACGATAACTATTACGGAACTGAGATTTTATCAAAAGCAAAAATGAATAAAACAACTATAATAATAAGATGCAAACCGAATAAAAATGGAATGTAATATGAAGCTGATTTTGCTACAACCATTGTTGGCTGCTGCATACTTTAGCTTGTTTATCGTATACTACAAGCTGAAAACTTTACACTGTACATTTACAAATGTGTACTATCAGATTATAGATGTATTCTATATCTATAATCTGACAATTCTTATTGATAAGCGTATAATATCAAAATTTTCAACTTGCAATAAAACCTCATTTGGGACTGATAATCACTTCCGCGCATCGAAATTGAACAACTCCTTGTCGAGCTCATCGGATTGGAGCGCAATATTCTCATCATCATCCGACGAGTTCTCTCATAAACTATTCATGACTAGCATAAACAAGAATGATTTATGTAGTGACGTGGGGTGGTCCTCAATGACAATGAAGTGAAAATGGAGGACAAAGAAGAGGGAGCAATGGGTGGTGGAGGCAAGACAGATTAGGTGGTTGGTGGTGACAACGGGAGGAGAAGAGGGAGAGAGAAATTAGGTCTATGTTAGTATTATGTGAGATTGGAGTAGTTTAGGGAACCCATGTCTATTCTCTTTTTACAAGATAAGTATCGAGAATTAAAAAAAGTTAGGGTAATGAGCAGAAAAGAAAAAAAAGTTAGGGTAACTTTGTCAAAATAAGTTTTCAAGAGTGGAGCCCCCGAGTTCTTTTTTCTTTTCTTTTTTTCTCAGAGAAAAAAATATGACATTCTATTTGAGACGACTAGATGAATCATTGGATGTAAGAAATCAAAATGAAAGTTTAGAAAGAATAACACTCCGTATGTAAATATTGAGAGAATACTGAAGATGAATATCGAAAAAAAAAAGATGAATTTTTATAGATTTAGAGTCGTAGAAAATATTCTACTCTTTTTAAGGTATATTTGTCATCCCCCTTCAAATATCGAAGATTGCTTGAGAGTACTTGCCAAGTTACACTCTAGAGTCTCACATTGGGCACTTCAAACCAGAGAGGGATGTGTGTATTTTTAAGTTTTTTAGACACTTCTTCATTAAATGGTTACTCCTTTCACTTTTAAACAACAAATCTGATTAAAAATCGCAAAAACAATGTTAAAATTGAATAGGTATGACAAAGACATAACCTTTGGAAAAACAATTATATTGTCGCGTCGACTGCAGCATTTATGTTGTCAGAATAAAAATCGGATGCCTGTTGCTTAAGTCAATAAGGATCAAGGATTCCAATGACGTTAGAGAAGAGTTGAGGGTTGTAATCTTTGGCGTAGAGATCAGAACCTGAATTTTGATGTTATATATGGGCTATTTATAGCCCATTATATAGTTCGTCCCCAAAGACAAGTACTGTAATTATTTATCTTTTTATCAAGTACCCTTAGTTTTTGTTGGGCCTTGGGCATTGTATAGTATATTTAACTTGGGCGTTGTCTCATGGTCCAGTTATTTCTATTGGGTTTTATTTATGGGCCAACTAAAATATGTACCCTGTACGCTGTACGAAAAAAATAAAATAAATAATATTCATAGTGAATAAACATATTTATTTATATCATTTTATATTAAATAGGTTTTTTTTTCATTTTAATATTTCTCGATAACTTGATTTATGTATTACGATTTATATTTATCGTTTACATTAATTCTAGATATCGATTATTATTTTGGATTTAAATATAAAAAATAATAGTCTAAAATCAACTTAAATAATAAGATAGAATATATCAAAATATAATTATTCAAGCTATTTTATTTTTTAAGGGAAGGAGGGAGTATTAATTTTGAAAATCGGATAAAAATATACTCCCTCCATCCCATTCAGTGTTCCTCATCAATATATACCTTTATTACCTCTTAATTCATATAGATTTTAAAGACATTTTCACCCCAGAAATAATCCATTCCAGAGGATGATGGAATCCCCTTCCCGTTGTGAAGGAAGACCACAAGTTTGTCCCTCCAACCGCAGCTTTGTCCATGTGATCCCATCACTATTTCAATTCTTGATTTCATGATCCAACTTGGGCAAATGTAATCTGAAATCCCACTCCATGATGGCACTAAGTTTCAAAAGATGAAGAACTATGCCTTTTAAATCACTGTTACTAAAATAAGAAATACTAATATAGAAAAACAATCAGATGCATATCACATGGGCAAAAGAGTTTGGAAAAAATCATCTATACTATGCCTGTGATACAAGAAAAACGTATTGGGATAATATCCATATACACTAACATAGCTTAAAATTCTGAATGCTTGAACTGCACAAGAAGCTATACGACATGTACAGGTTGAATGCATGTATAGCGAACAAGAAGCTATGCACAAGGTTGCATTACTACCACCAACTCTAGGGCAACGGCAAATTGAGCCAGAAAGAGAGTGAATCGTCTATAATGTGTATAAAGAATGATCCAAGGAAGGCATGGATAAAGAATGATCACTACTATATCGGAGAATGGGAGGTATTGCTTCGGTTTTGGAGGAACTTCTTGAACCAGAAAGCCGACTTTTTAGGATATCGCTGCAGGTCGTTTCGGTAGTCGATAAAGTGGAGGCCGAACCTTGTGGTGTAGCCATCAAACCATTCAAAATCGTCGAATAGGGACCAAGCATAATATCCTATCACATTTGCGCCTTGCCTATCAACATTTAACAACAGCAATTTGCAATTAGCACAAGGCATTCATGAAAAGAACAATGCATCCAAAACAAAATAATATACTGATCTGTGATGCATGGTCAAGAGGTCTTATATTCCCACAGCTCCGAGTACCGGAGATACCCAGTTCCTCTAGTGAGTGAACAGTAGTTTACCAAGTCGCAAATCCAACCTGGCGGAGTATTAAAGTCTTATCTCATGGTGATATCTAGTCACTTGATAGCATGACAACCATGAATACTCACTTGATGCCTTTCAGAAGGTAAGCCAGGTGACTCCGGAGATATTTAATTCTCACGTGATCTTCTAGATAAAATGAAATTGGCAGCGAGTCGTTGTTGGTATTACCATACCCTGCAAACATTAGAAATTCACATCAAATCAACTTCATTAGGCTATCAACTAAAAGAAAATTACTTAACAACAGGAGTACAAAAATATAGGAGGAAAGGACTCACCATTCTCTGTTATCATGATAGGTGGATTACTGTATTTTTCCTTCACATACACCACCAAACTTTGTAGACCTTGCGGGTATATGTAAAGCCAGTCAAGCGACGTCTGTTGAAGCATCATACGGATTTCAGCTCAGTGAATTCAACATATAAGTGCATGGATAACTATAACTATATCTCCCATAATTTTATGAAGTCGACATATGCTCATTCACCAATAAGAAAGATAAGCTTGTAATCAAATCTATGAGTCTTATCAAACGTAACGGCCTGGAGAAAGAAGAGCTTAATCTTACCGGTTCTCCAATGGGAACACCATCCTTTACTTCTGAAAAAATAAAAACAAAAATAAGCAAGTCAACATCAATCCATAGACTAGAGAAAGGCACAGACGAAAAGAAGCAAGAAGTATTATATGATTAAGTTCAAGTTCGGCTAACCTGTAGTGGTGACATGGCTATCCGTAGTGTAGCTCAAGTTGGTACCCGTGAATGAAGTGTCATCAGCTGCATAGCTGGAAGTATAGTAGTTGAGTCCAATGAAATCATAAGTGTGGTTAAGCATCTGGGATTGTTCCTTGGTAAACACCGGCAACCTGCTTCCAACGAGGGACCGCATGGTCTCGGGATAGTGACCGAATGTAAGTGGTTCCAGAATCCTGAAGCGAAATCAATGATGCTAATCGATGAGCACAAATCACCAAATATCTATCCCATTAGCCATAAAAAAAAAAAAAAAAAAACAAATCAAATCGGCTGATGAAACGCAAGCAGAGGTCAGGAGAGGAACGAGGTAATGAACAATCTTCTTAGGCTGTCTGAGAGTAAGCTGGGCATGTTCCACCAAAAAACATTGTGCAGACACCAGAAGACTTGTCTTAGAAGGAGAGGGGAGATTTTGATTGAGCTATCGAAAGAAGCTAGGGAGATATCATAACTCATTATTAACAATTCCTACCATACACAATCGGTGTAGAAGAGTTGATGTCGTTTATTCATGAAGCGGGTTGAGCTTCTAGAATATGATTCAAGGCAACAAAATTAACTCTAGAACTTCTATTTTGATTAATCATAATGACACTTAACCATGTTGCATTGTCAAACGCCATCAGTTTAACAAGAGTATGAAGTAGGAAGAAACTTTAAACATCTCACATATTTTTCTCCAAAGAATTTCTAGATTCAATTTCGATTGATTTTCTTAGTAAATTATTGGGCACTGCAGCAACATTGTCTAGTTCAATATGGCCTTTTCCCTCAGCAGACAATGAAAGCTCGATCCATATCATAGTATAGTTCAGCTAGCCAACAAAGTAATAATTGACAATACTGCTAAGCTGTGAAAAAAAACAAGATTCCAGGATCATGAATGCTTACCACCCAGTGAAAAAGTCAAAGGCTCTGTAGGCAGCCTTTATGTCCGCAGATGTCTGGTTGAGCGGTAAGTACCAATTGGCATTCACAGATACTCCAATTATTCCTTTCTGAGATGTCTGATACTGTTGCTTGTATAATAGCACGGCAGAAGCATGAGATAGGATCATATGGTGAGCGACAAGATAAGGCTCAGTGGCCGAGTTGCCATAAGTGCAATTGTTAATATACTTGGAACATCGACCAGGTGCATCATAACCATATGCATAGCCAAATTCACTGAAAAAGTTTGGCTCATTTATTGTCACCCAGTACTTAACCCTGTCACCGAATTCTCTGAAGCACACATCGACATAATCATAGAAGTCATCCCTGCGCCAAGAAGGGAGAGAACGTACTAAGAATCTGTTCGATTATTTCCTCACTCTTCACTAACCACAAATGTAACTAATCAAAGCTCATAACAAAACCAGCGCAACGAGATATATCAAGGCTTAGATCCCCCACGTTTGAAGAACTTACAGAATCCGGGGGCTCAAAAATCCTCCATACTCATCTTCAAGGGCTTGTGGAACATCCCAATGAAACAAAGTGACCAAAGGCTGTATGCCTGTGCATGAAAACTAATGTCAACCGAATAATCCAGTTTGTAAAAAGTGGAAAAATCAAAGAGTTGAAGAAAAAGAACGAAAGGCATAAGGCATGAGGGTGACCATTGGCTAGAAGATCATTGATGAAGTCATTGTAGTGCTTAATCCCTGCCTTGTTTATTCCACCGGATAGCTTTCCTTCTGGTAACACAAGCATCACCACAAAAGAATTATGAGTTGTATTATTATTAACAAAGAAGAACACATAGTTTTGAGCGAGTGATCTTACTAGGCAAAATCCGTGTCCATGCGATGGAGAATCTGAAGGAATCTATACCTAATTGCCTCATCAATTTTATATCATCCTGGACATATTGAATAACAAAAATCTTCTTTACTCTCAAAATTCCACCTCAACAAAAGCAAGAACATGTACAAAAACAATACCAAGCATGACATTATCACACAACCTACACTCTCATCCCAAGTGCAATATCTACAATCGATAACATGAAAGAAAATCCAAACTACACAGCTGCTTAGTAACCAAACAAAACACGCAAAATTGATAACACTATCAAGGCTCAAACCCGCTCCAACATAAACTCAATATGGTCTAGTCAGCCCTTAACATCGTTAGGGAATTATAAAGTTTGTTTCTTATTCGAAACCAATTGACAATGAATGGAGTAACCGAGGATCTTATATGCACTTGTTATGATTTCACTATACCCGATGTGGGTTTACATTCTCAACAAAACAACTCTATCTACAGCTCAAACACATATCAGGCTAGTCAAGTTGTCATAAGAGGCCATCGATATTTTCTCCTCTTGGAACTGAAGCGAGAAAAAAATATCGGCACAGAACATATGTCGTGCTAGATAAGTATCGGGTACAAAACTGAAACTCATTGACATCAAATCACAGTTTCTCTCATACTATGCTGATGGAATGCAACCATTCTAAAAGAACAAAACTTGTGATCGTAGCACCAAGTATTTTGTGCTGATTTTTAACAAGCTTGTGGACCGAAATGGAACAAGAATAAAAACACAAAACAACAATCCGAGTTTCACATCCCGGATATGGTCTTAGAATGGCAAGATGTACACAATTCTACCCCTATTGGGAACAACATGCTGTTTCTAAACAAGAACAAGATAAAATAAACAACCATTAACTAGGGCAGTGTAAATTCTTTGTTGCTTCATGTTCAGAAGTTGGTCGGATTGAGATGTGAAAGCGAAAGTGGTGTCAAAAAGGGATACCTTGTAGCGATGGTAGAGGTCGTCAGCGACATTTCCATTGCTATGGTCTGCGATCTTCTCTGCACCACAAAATTTTTTGAAGAGGATCAAGAAAATGGGGAAGCCAAGTGAAAGCAACTTTCAACGACCGTTCCATTCATTCATATGCTTTATACAGTTGACGTTTCACCACACTCTATTGATTTACAACATTAACCGATTTGATTGGAGCAATATTGATAAATTTTATTTCCTTTATTTTATATTCGTGGATGGAAAAAAATATTTTAGAGATTATAAGATTTATTATATCGATTATGAAAAAAAATAATCGATATATTATAACTGAATAGGATTAATTCAATATTTATTTAAAATAAAAAATTTTAAAAGAACAATTATAAATAAATTGGGATAAAAAATATTATACTGAGGAAATAATAAATTGGTCTAATTCAAAATAAAAATAAAACTTTTGTCTTAACTAAATGTCATCTGTTTGCTCTTATGAAAAATTGTTCGTGGATCAAAATGATCGCTGATATTTGATTAAAAACTTTATTCAACAATCAAGACAATATATCTTTAATGCTAAGATAGAAATTACGTCTCTCAAATGGAAGGGAGAGAGTTAACCTGGATAGTCTTTGGTGAAAGTATCCCATATGCTTGGGCCTTTGCCATCTTCTCCTGCTCCTCCTTCAAACTTTTTGTCATCAAAATAATCACACCATTGAGACGATCCGCGAGATTACAGAATGCACAAGTATGATCAGGCTACTACACAAACCAGTCATTTTTCCACCATTTTGGTGAGACTAATTAATTGGAATGAAGCCTTTGTAATACTAACTGATTTTTATGTTAATTGAATTTAAATCAATCCTCACGAATCCAAAAACTTAAAAAAAAAAAAACAATAAAAGACGGTATCTCATGTCTCAAGAAAACAACAAATGAAAACTGAAACCGAAAGGCGATTAAGCACGCAAGCAATGTTAAAATCAATGTACCGATCGTTAATGTTAAAATCAACGTGGTTCCTTGATAATCTTTTTTTGTGTACAGTAAGTCAATTGTGGTCCTTTTGGTTGGCTGGTTGTCAAAGGGACTGTTTATAGATATCGAATTACATGTGTTATATTGGCGGTAGGTTGGGATTGTTGCCGTTGCAACGAAGAAGCTTCTGCGGATTGTAGCTTGCTCCTTGTGCAGTGCACCTTAATAATTCTATACTATAGTTATAGTTGATAGTTTAGAAGACTGTACATGATTATCAAATTAAGTACTCCCAAAGTCTCTTATTACATATAATTATTTGATCCGACACACAGTTTATATATGTGCTGAATTTTTATTGGATGTGATGAAAATAAAATATTTTTTTAGTGATAATGGGGTTTAATACAGCAGATAGTGATTGTTTTGATATTTTTTTATGTGAAAATTTTATCGAAAATGATAATGTTGTAACTAAATTAGGACTGTAAAAAAAATATTACATGTATATTGAAACGGAAGGAATATAATATTCTACTCCCTATGTCCCAAATAAATTACTATGACACACACTTCGAGTCCTAATTTAGTACAATTAAATATCGTTTTTTACAAAGTTGTTGTGAGACATCAATGATAGATTAAGTTGTAAACTTTGTTTCTGAGCCACTTTAACATTTTTCTGACATCGTTAAAAATAAGAACGAAACGAGTCGAGGTGCGTGCCATCGCGATTTATCTGGAACAGAGAGAGTACTATAAACAGTAATTTTGCTACTACAATAGTACTAGAGTTTGTTTATGTACTCCCTCCGTTTCATAATTTTTAAAATACTTATTATTTTTTGTCATTCCACAAATCTTACAACACTTACTTTATTTTTTAATTTGGAAATAATTTTATGCTAGTATTAGAATAATCACAATATATCACTATATTCCACTACCTCTTCTTTCATTTTCTTTCATCTTTTCATATCAAACCCATCACCATCATCAAAACTCATACTGTCTTCGTCTCATGAAAATTACAACTCATACGTATTTTGTATTATTTTATATGTATAAATATAAAGGTGGAGATAGCTAGTAGAGATGTCAAAAAAGAAAAAAAAAAAAAAAAAAAAGCAAAGTAAGGGAATATGACATAAACGACGGAAGATCCGAAAATGAAAGTCATATACGTAGATAGCAGGTAGTGCAAGGGATTTGATTAGTATGAGCTAATGTTGCCAAACCTAACCTATGGAAATGCTACGCCAATGCGCCTTTATTTGCTAGTAGGTTTTACTTAACTAGTACCCAAAACACGCTATACTGGGAAACTTACTCGCACCTTATTGCCTATGTACACCATTTGTAGTGGCTCATGCACGAGGATTTTTATCAATGATCATGATGAAAGGCAACTACACATGATATTTTTTATGTGGAACGATATTATGATCATTGTCGTGATGAAACTATCTAACTATATAATTTTATAAACAGCTGAAATGAGAGTCAGCATGTACGTACCTGATATGCAGCGGATCCAGCTCCGAAAATAAAGCCCTCTGGAAAGCTATGCCGGCCAAACGAACGCCGAGACACGGATGATGATGATATCGACACTGCTAACATAACTTCAGCCATGACCAAGAGCAATAGAACAGCTTCAGCTCCCATGTTACCTTTGCCTTTTCTTCTGGTGTAAGCTATATAGTTTGTGCGTTTTTATGAATAATGTTGTTGCTTGCCGAGAGAGGCGGTAGCAGGAACAACATAAAAGAATTATGTCTTAGAATTCGTTGAACCTTGAGATCTATGTATTGGCTTCCACTTTTGGAATCTAAGTTATTTATAGAGGAGGGGATGAGGAGGTCTATAGCATGAAGCCAATTACTCATTATCACTGTCATGGCTAGTATTTGTTTCAAAACAAGAATTTTTAATGAAGAATGATGATTTGGATATGTTTGCGTCTAGTTTTCTACTTCTTTTCGTCCACATAGTTCTAAATTTCCACTTTTAGTTGAAAAGCATGTCCCAAAGCAATACATATTTTCAGCAAAAATGAAAACAAAGCGCTCTAGAATTTATTACATGGTTCATAATTTGAACTTGGATACTTTATTTTGAACTTAATCTACGAACAGATTTCGCATGGAGCGAAAATTCGAAGGAGCAAAACTTGTGGTAGTTAATCATAATTAGGCTATGAGTACCACCTACTTTCGAGGATATATGTTTCATCCTTTACAGTTCTATATGTATAGATTCGTCGGTGAGATTCACCTGCACTCCACGTACACTTGCGCGCACAGCCAGGGACGATTTGTTGTAGCTTGTAAGTAATTGATGATTGTATTCTAATATATATCTTATATTTTTTATTTTTTTTTTCGGAACAGGACATCTCGTAGCTTATCAATGTAACTGATCATATCAGAGGATGATATACATGGAAAATGTAACTCATTTATACTAAAGATACGGATTAAACCGTTACTGTCCAGTTAAGTACATCACTTTGCTCTGATCTCTCCTAGAACCCCCGGCACCATTCGAAGTCGATCTTCATATTATCTGCTTCATGAGTTAGGTCGACTCTTTAGTTAAAAAAAAAAAAAAAAAAGTCATTCCGAGCCCTTCGGCAATTGAGAAAGGAGGAGGGGGCTCCGAGTCTTTCAGTTTGAAATCAATAAATTATAGTCCTCGATATACTATCATCGCAGTAGTACTCGTCGGTCGATCGCACTAGAAATTTCTCATGAATTTTATGAACCAATGTAGTAATGTTAATTGTGTTTAGATGTGAAAACGTCACATCCGCAACTCACAAAATACTCCAGCTTATAGAAAGAACAGAGTATATCCAATAAGATTGGAACCCAGATAACTAACCGATACAATTAATTAAGATGAAACCTAGACTTTCAAGAATTAACAACCATTTGAATCTAAAACATTCAAAACACTTTTATATTATTAATTGTTAGTTATGGAAATTGTTATTTTTTGGCATTGACTTGTTGATTTTTTATCCCCTAACCCTTATTGCGTAGAAAATAAGGTGAAAGAGAAACTAGAGTTTCCGAACGATACACAGAAGAGAGCGATCTCAAAAGAAAATCTCTGTAATCTGATTTCCTTTGATTAGTGAGTTTTCTTCCCGTGGGTTTTTTCTTCCTCTTGAGGGTTTTTCTCACGTAAATCTGGTGTCGTTTTTCATTCTCGTTATTTATTAATTGTGCTTATGAATTGATCGATTGTCTGCTGAATTATAATTTTGTGATTGTCTCAACGTTTAAATCGTAACAGAAATCAAGTATAGTACATGGCCATTTATGATCCATAACTATAATATATAAAACTAGTTTCGTCAAAAGATAAATATGATCTGATCTTAACATCCAAATGAACCGATTACTACATCGAGTTGGTGACATAATTTTCTAGATCACCATACGCATGTCCATAACTAGTAAAACTTTTCCCCAGATTTCCACTTTATCTGGGATTATCATGACCATGACTTATAACGACAGTCGGTGTATAGACAGCAAAGCGATCGATCCACGCAATTACTTGCTTGCAAGGAATTAATATTTGCTTTGCAATAAACTTGCTTGTGAACCATTGATTTCGTCTCCTTCTTCCATGCAGAAGAGAATTTGATGATGAGGAGTATATATATATGAGTGTAGTTTCAAATACTGTGACTTCTGTATTCAAAGCTAGCAACTAACAGTCTCACCAACCAGTTTCAAGGAGATGAAGCAAAAATGGCACAAATAAATTCGAGTTAATCGGGCAAGTGTAAACGAGGAGATGATACATATCGTAAACAATTACGTTTGAAAGTGGAATCGGCTCATGTTGTGATAACAAAGTTTTATCTGGTTCATGATGGTATATATCGAATCCGTGCAGGATTTTGTGTCTATTTCAATACAAGCTCTTTGTGCTTCGCTTCCTGATAGTTTTTGTAAGAAAATATTCAAAAGATGTGAATTGAGTATTGAAATTTTTTTCACAAAATACACAACAAATAAGCAAGGTAGGAAAATAGATAATGGGATCGATATTAATGTTGTAACATTGATAGTCAATTAGTAAATCTTACAAAGATCTATTTTAATATTTAATGTAACTCTATTAACAGTCTTCTAACACTAGTACTGGTTTCAATTCCACGTTTCAAACTTTACTTGGTTGATTGCTTGATTGTAATTGGATCTCGATGCTGTAAATGGACACAAATATTTATATTGGTTCACCTTGCAATTAACCAACAAGTTAATCACAAGACCACTTCTTGTCCCGGTAGAATTTTGACAGTCTTGCAATAATTCTCTTTTGTACATATAGTTTTGACTCGTTTATAGTTCTAACTCCAAGACTGCAAATCACACAGTTGAATCTATCCTAAGGTCACGGCTCAACTCCAAAGACCTAACTCTAGACTTTCTACAACCTCTAGTTCAGTGACAGACCGCATGCTAGTGTAGAGGGTCAAGATTTTAAATACAGAACTACACAACGTAATCAATAGTGTAAAAACTGATTTATGTATAACATAGAAATGTGTATGGCTAAGTTAAAATGTAGTACAAATAAGTATGCAAAAGATTTATTTGATAAAACACGGTCAAGAAGGACAGTTTCAATTATAAATAATCATTCCTCAACAATATGGTTAGAGGATCCATACGAGATGATCTTAGTTATTGTCTATGTTTTTCATGCGATTAACGCATCAAGTGTTTTGTTAAGTTTTAATTCAATAACTTTCTTCGAAGAGAAATTATTTAGAGGCCAATTATAACCTAAAAAAAGGTGGAATATTAATCTATGTTAGACCATAAGAAAAAAGACAAATAACTGCAGAAAATCCAAAAAAATACGATGGGTAAGAAAAGAAACGGAAGGAGAACAAAAAAACACCATGGAGAATGCAGAGGAGGCGTGGAGCAAAAAAAGATGAGTGGCTTGGATCCAACCAAGTACAATGTTCAATAGGGGAATGACTCCGCAGACGAAACAACCGGACAAACAAAGCACTGAACATAATACATATAATATTGTGTTATAATTATTCAATTATAACTATTGTTTGAAAATAATATATTTATATTTAAGATTAGATAATTTTTTTTAGATCTAATCTATTTTTGAGATTATTAAAGGGACTTATCTAATTAGTTATTGACTAAACCTAATCATCTTAATTAGATGAGAAAATTAGGTGTTAATTAATTATCTTGAATCTTATAAATTGAGCTTCTTTGTAAGGTGTTATGTACATATTTTTAAGAGAAGAAAATTTCTCATTCTCTCTCTAAAATGGTTTAATTACTTTATTAATTTATATGTTTATCGTCCGAAGAAATCAAACCGAGTATATCGACGAATCAATTCAATCGATAAAAACACTTGTTTTACAAGACGTTATCAGCACGAGGCTCTAACAAGGTGAGATCGAAAGACAAACGAAGATACTGTATTATACCCATGTTTTGATTTTTTTTTGTCCATATCATAGTAATCTAATTAAAATAATTATGGTTTCGCTGCTGGACGAAACATCGTCAGTGTGGAAATCTATTAATAAATTTTAACAAAATTATGGTTCCATCATCGGACGAAATATCACATGTGTGGAAACCTATTATAATAATAATTTAAAATAATTATTGGTTCATCTCCGGACAAAATATCGCATATGTGGAAACCTATTATTTATTCTGTATTCCATGTTGGTGCACTTGCTCCAAGTGGTGAGACTTAACTTTTATGTTTTCATCAAGATACAATAAACGACATAATGGTTTCCAATGATAAAGAAATAGCAAACGGAATCTGAAACAATCTTAAGAATTTATTATGCTATTTATTATTAGTAGTAGTTCTTAACATTGTAACAATCATTTATTTTCTCCTTGTACATGCTTTGAGAATATGATGAATAATAAAAGTTTTTAATATATATGAGTTATCAGCTGTTATAGGATCTGATTGATTTTTGTTCACTTTTATCAGTAAATTAGAGAGTTTATAACAAATCGCAGTATTACGAAAAAAATGATATAACTGAAAATTTTAGTACTATCATCAAACTTTATATCCATATATCGAACAACGCAAATTTTTGTGTATATTAAAAAATAAATAAGTTTAATAAATATATCACTTTGATATGTCCAGAGAACTATGACAAACATCACAAATTTGGAATTTAAGGCATTAGACCTACCTATAGAAAATTATCAATCATGGATTCTTGATATTGAATTATACCTACATACAAAAAGTCTAAAACATATCATAGTAGAGGACAATGAAGCAACCCCACAAAAAAATATTCAAGCATTAATTTTTCTTGGCATCATCTCCATGAGAGGATGAAATCTGAATACCTTACTGTCAAAAATTCATATGTGTTATGGATTAGTTTGAAAGAAAGATTTGACCATCAAAAGTTAGTATTTCTTCCAAATGCTAGGTATGAACACAACAAAAAAAAGGGCCTTTTACGACGGAAAAATACTGCGACGGATCAATTCCGTCGCTAAATGATCCCTTTTGTGACGGATCCGTCACAAAACAAAATATGAGAAAAAAAAATTAAAAGAAACAAAATTACAACGGAAAGTCAATATCCGTCGAAAAAATAAAACAATCTTACAACGGATTCCGTCGCAAAAATACATAGGATAAAATTATGAAAAAATGTTAACAGTGAATTAAGTTTTTGCAACGAAATCCGTCGCAAAAACAAGCTGCATACAAACTTTTTTTCCCAAATTTTTCCTAAGTATTGGGAAGACAATGTTTTGCGACGGAATCCGTCGCAGTACACTTAGAAAAGTTTTATCTAAAACAAGTGTACGACGGATTCCGTCGTAAAAATACATAGGATAAAATTATGAAAAAATATTAACAGTGAATTAAGTTTTTGTGACGATTTCCGTCGCAGAATATGCAAACTTTTTTCCTAAATTTTTCCTAAGTGTTGGGAAGAAAGTGTTTTGCGACGGAATCCGTCGCAGTATAATTACGAAAAGTTTTATCTTTAAGTTTGTTCGGGAAAAATACGTAGAAGTGTATAATAAAATTTTATGCTATATATTATGAATTAATTTATCATACCTAAATTGTAAATGTATGAAAGGTGTATAAAACATCAATTGTAGCATAGTTAGAGATTCGATCATTTGTTATCTTGTAAACAATTATATAGATGATTTATTTATCGTTTATTTGATATCGACATTTGGATGATGAATGTAACGTTTTAAAGCTCGGGCATACGGTTAGGTTAAAGGTTAGGGTTTATGTTCAGTATAATTCTGCATTGTTCAGTATTATCTCACGTATGACTTTATATGAAAAGCCTATATCTGAGGAGAAAATATTAGACAAAACATATTTCATTTTTCACCCCGAAAAATGCAACTCTGATGCGTCAATATCGGATTCTAAAATTCACTAAGTATAGTGAATTACTTTCGTTGCTCCTAATTGTTGAAAAGAACCAGGAGTTGCTGATGAAAAAATTCCCAGACTATTCCAGTTGGTTCCGCCTCATTGCCTGAAATAATGACCACCAAAAGTGACAATAGGCGCGGAAGAGGACGAGGTCGTGGAGGTGCTCGTGATTGTGAAAAGATTCCACAATCGACATTATAATCCGATTTGCAAGTGTGAGCCACTAGAAAAGACAAGATGATAATCAGGTACAAAGGAGGGGAAAAGCTCCATATAACAAATAAAGGGAGAATGTCAAAGAAAAGTGCTATGCTTGTCGGATGGAAGGTCATTGGTCGAGATCTTGTAAAACTCCCAAACACTTTGTTGATCTTTATCAAAACTCTATTAAAGATAAAGACAAAATGTTCAAAACAAACTTCACTAAAGAATAGTCTCATTCGATTCCACCACCTGAAAAAGTTTCATATTTAACTAGATGTTCCAATACTAAAACAAACAAAGAAGACGCTGAATACGAAACCCTTGAATGGTGGAAATATATCACTGATTCTTCTTGAAGTTTTACTATTGTATTTCTAGTGGGGGTTCCTTTTTCTATTTTCAAGCAATGTAATGAACTTTGGATTAATAAAAATTTTATTTATAGCATTGTCATGGAAGATATGTGCATTGTTGATAGTGCAACGACTCATACAATCCTTCAAAGTAAGAAATATTTTTCAAATTTAAAGATGGGTGAAGCAAATGTGAATTTAATCTCTATTACGTCAAAGACCATTGATGATTTTGGAAGTGCTCATTTTACACTATCAAATGGTACGCAAATCCATATCAAATATGCTTTATACTCCCAAAAGTCCAAAAGAAATTTTTTAAGTTTTAAAGATATTCTTCTTAATTTAAAGTGCAAGTAAAGATGGTAAATAATATCTTTATATAACATCTTTTATTTCTAGATCCAAATAAATCCTTAAAAAACTTTTGGCCATTTCATTTGGGTTGTACTTTATCAAAATCAAGGTTATTGGACCTCGAGAGTAGGGAGCTCTCATACAATTTCCAAGAGAGAAAAATGAACCTATATAGACCTCGTTTCCAAGCTCGGGAAACACATGCTTGCCGAGACAACGATGGAAGTCAAAGACAAGAGGTATGGCTTTTATTCTAACCTGAGTGAAGGAAAGATGATGGACAAGCTCATGAAAGGAAGAGTCATGGGCAAAGAGGTTGACCAACCCTAACAAAGCACAAGTTCATGACAAGTGTATTTCGCTTAACCCAACTAGGAAGGAGGTCCTTGTTGCAACCCAGGAAGAAAAGCTCCTCATGAAGGCTCCCAAGAAGCAGCGCTTCTTAAGGGCACGAAAAGATCGAACCCAGTATTATCAATATCACCTTGATCACTGTCATGACACATATGTAGGCACTTGAAAGACGCCATAAAAGAGCTCATCAATAAAGAATGTTTAAAGAAATCCTAGAAAGGGCAAGATCATCCAAAAACACCCCCAAAGGCTAAAGACCATTCCCAGTCTCTAGAAGCCCAATGTTGATCCCATCGACCTCAACAGAGACCAAGGATCAACTTTATCTCTGGAGACCTCACTACAAGAAGAGGTGGAAGCCTCCCTCAAGAAAACCAAGACTCCAATGATCTCAAGGGACAAACTGCATCAAAAAGGGGAAGGGAAGATCCCAAGGTCCAATTTGGGCCAGGAGATGACCCTAGCGTCAAGTTCCCTAATGACGATGCACTTGTCTTCACCCTCCATATTGGGGATTTCGACGTCGAAAACATGCTAGTTGATAGTGGGTCATCCTTAGAGATCCTTTATTTTGCCATTTTCAAGAGGATAGGTCTTGGAGAGAAAGACCACAAACCTTTCAGGTTACCCTTGATAGGTTTCATAGGAGATACCATCTACCTGAAGACATACCTATCTCTATCCTTCACTATGGGGGAGGAAGGGAGTGATCAAACCCTTACCAGGTTGGTCGACTTCTTGGTAGTCGAGTACCCTCAGCGTACAACAGAATACTAGGGAGGTCATCAATTGTCGACTTCAATATACTCATCACCTTTTGCTATATGATGCTGAAGTTTACTACTCCAAGAGGGGAAAGCATTGTTCGAGGAGATCCAAAGGCAGCAAAGTAGTGTTACTCCGTAATGTTCAGGCAGCATCCTGGGCTCAAAGTGAAAGAGGCATTACAACTTAGCCTTGAACGCAAGTCGGCCAATCCAAAGCCTGAGCCCATGGAAACCCTGACTGAGGTACCACTTACGTCAGAAGATGGGACTAATGAATAAAGTGTGGATCCCAACTACAAGACCCTACAAGGTCAGAGCTGATAAAATTTCTGCACTCAAACACAAACGTTTTCGCCTGGGCACCTTCCAGCATGCCTGACATCAATCCTGAAGTGATTATGAGCAGGCTCGAGGTCAACCCTTATGCTAAACCTATTAAGAAAAAATGGAGGCACTTTATCGAAGAAAGAAATAAGACAGTGGCTGAAGAAGTTCACAAGCTCCTTGAGGCCGGGTTCGTGAGGGGGCTCAAATACCCGAGCAGGCTGGCCAATGTCCTGGTTAGTAAAAAAAAGCCAATGGAAAGTGGCAGATGTGGATTGACTTTACCGACCTCAATAATACCTAACATAAGGACTATTATCCCCTTCTAAATATAGACCAACTTGTTGATGTCACTCTGGACAAAAGCTACTCTTTTTCATCGATGCCTTCTCTGTATGCAACCAAATATTTATGAAGATGGAGGATCAAGAGAAAACGTTGATATGTCCTTTTGGTCTAAAAAACGCTAGAGTGACATATCAAAGGTTAGTGGACATGGTCTTTGAACCCCTGCTTGGTTCGACGATAGAAGTGTATGTCGACGATATGTTAACCAAGTCTAAGGAGACTGAACTTCACGTGATCAAACTGAGAAAGACATTTGATCTCCTCCAAAAGTATAACATGAAGCACAACCCATCCAAGTATGCCTTCGGAGTCTCCTTTAGAAAATGCCTTGGATACCTCATAACACTAAGAGGTATTAAAGTGTACCTATCCCAAATTGATATAATCCTCAACAAGAGGTCCCCCAAGAGCAAGAAAGAAGTCCTGAAGCTGACTGGATGCATTGCCACTCTCGGAAGATTCATGTCTAGGGGTGCAGAGCGCACCCTACCTTTCTTCGAGGTACTTCGGGGGGCAGTGCCTGATATCAAATGGAATAACAAATGTCAAGCCACTTTCAAGAAATTGAAGATCTATCTGCTGGAGATAACCCTATTGACTCGTCCTATGGAATCAAAGAAACTATATATGTACCTCGCAGCTGTTGAAGAAGCTATCTCGTGGTCCTATTCATGGTTGAGGTCGGTCAACAGAGATCGATCTACTATGTCAGCAAAGTACTCCATGTATTAAAAACCAAATATCCAATGGTTGAGAAGGTAGTATTAGCACTCGTAATTGCCGCTAGGAAACTGAGACCATATTTTCAGGCATATACAATCTGTGTTGTTACTGAGATGACCCTCAAACAAATACTCCATAAGCCAGAATTATTAGGAAGGCTCCTGAGGTGGTCAGTCCAGCTAAGCGAATACGGGATCTTGCTTGAATCAAGGACCTTAATCAAAGCCTAAGCACTGGCCGACTTCTTAGTTGAGTGCAAATTTCAAGGCGATCATGAACTGATCACCGAACCAATGCACACAGTATCGGCTTGTAAAGGCTATATAGACGATTCATTTTGCAAGAATGGGTTGGGGCAGGAGTTCTACTCATCTGCTCAACGGGATTGGAACTACCTTACTCGGTCAAGGTCGAATTCACCGCAACAAACAACATGGCCCAATATGAAGACCTGATCTCCTACTTAACCTTGGCTAGACACTATTTGGCTCGTATTATTCATCCTTGGATCCTACTTTTGCCATATATATACTTTTCTTTGCATGAAAATCTTGAGATTTAAGTGCGGTTTTTGTACATGAGTGAGTTTTGATGCGTGTTGATGTTTTTGTAGGTAAAATGGGCATTAAACGGATGAGCAAAGATGTATCAAGGAAGAATGATCGAGCTAGGAGCATAATGGGTCGAAAGATGGAGGATCAAAGCATTTTTTAGTCATGGGACATAGAGTTAAAAGCGCTCGAGTGCTTTGTCCTTATACGCCCGGGTGTCACCCCTTATTTCAATTCAAAACACATTGTGAAACGCCCGGGGCGCTTCTGTATCTTGTGTCCGGACACGTTTCTACGAAATCCCCCATCGATTTGTGTATAGAAAGACCCCTTAGGCTTAATTTTGAGAAGAAGACTTAACACGAATTTGCTTAGAGTTAGAGCTTGATTTTGGGAGATTTTGGTGGAGAATTATGTTTGCAAACAAGAGGATCTTGATTGGATATATCAAACTGCATTGCGATTGTGCTTGTTTGTCTCATTTTAGTTGAATTGTGACCTTCATTTTGGTTTGCATAGATGATGATGATCATGGATATGAGGTGTTTGATGATTTGTCTTGATCTCTCCATGATTAGCTAAACTCCTTGTGGGGGTTGTGATAGTTGGATGGTTGTGTGGATGTTGTGATTGTTATAGATCTAGTTGATTCGGATTGAGATCTCGATTGTGGTTATGCTTAATGCTTCGATGAATTGATCACTCATCGTATGATCTAGGATATGTATTGACTCCGGAAGGATAGGTAGAATCGGATCACGGCCATTAACCTGCACGTTGAATGCATGACCGAGAGGTTGTATACGTGACGTGTGAATCAGTAAAGGGAACCCGAGCTTAGACTAGTTAGATGTGACGGCCTTTCATCGAGAGATGCTAGAGACGGCGTTGTGCTAGAGCGAGTCTACGACTCGAGAGAGCTTAGACTTCATCTTAGGACCCGATTGAGATTGACACTTTGCAACTACACACAACCGGAAGACGAAGTCACAACCCCTCTCTTCCCCTATATCTTAAACCCGACTTTATCCAAGTTAGTTATGCTCATTTAGCTATTTAGTTAGTAGAACTAGTTTAACATTCAAACCTATCTATACTCGATTTGTTTGACCTAAGGTTAACTACCATACTTCAATAGCTAGAATACTAGATCCTCGTGGGAATGATATCTTTTACTCACTTATTACTTCCTACACGACGCGTGCACTTGCATTTTGATGGGACTTACTAGTCGTCAAACAGACACCTGAACATCAACCACCAGAAAATTCATTTTGACTCGAGGCTAGTGGTTAAGCAAATATCGGGCAAATGTGAGATTGGACAGGAGCTGAAGGGGTACCTAAAGAGGGCAACCAAGCTAAAAATGGAATTTATGGACCTATAAATTCGGCGAATCCCTCAAGGGGAGAATGAGATGACAAACACCCTTAGTAAATTGTCATCCGGACTGGGGAAGTGGACCCAAGACCGGCTCTATATTGAACAATTCGAATAGTTTGCTACAAATCGATTTTGGATTGTTTTGTAGATATGTAAAGTTTTGGAGGCCTAAGCACGAAAAGAAGATCAGATTGCTGTCCAAACGAAGATGGAGATCTAAACTTGCTGATTCCTAGAGTTCAATAAGGAGTACAATCCAGGAGACTAAGAACCAGAGAAGTGCGAGGTGTTGCTACAAGTGATTCTAGTTGAGGGTACAAGAGTTCTATTAGGGAGGATAGGAACCGGAGGTGTTAAGTCTTAATCCAGGGTGGAAGAGGGTGTATTTAGGGTGACGTCTTGGTACAAGTTGTAATTGGCATTGACTATGTTACCAGGATGTTGGTGATACAAGGATTCTCTGCATTGATCTGGAGGATTGGTGAAGGAAAGAGAGAATGGTGTGTACTAGTGAAGGAGATCATAGTGCAAAGTTCTCAAAAATCCCACTAGGTATTGGATGTAAATCTCTTATTCCATAGTTTTGGGCAAGAGACAAACCAATATAAACACCGTGTCCACTCTCTTTTTACTGCTTTTGTTCTTGATCATACAGCGAACAAGAATACAAAGTAGTTGGTGACTTACAAACAAGTAAATAGGCTGAGGAAGACCCATGCCTTCCTAAAGACACAGGCCTTCCACATCAAGAAAGTGAAAAAGAGTTCGAAAATCCATTGATACTCAATTCACCGTCCTCTTGAGTATCCTCTGCAAACCAACAATTGATATCAGAGCAGATTCTTCTTAAAGGCTAACTACCTGAGAAGAAAACGATGAGTTTGACAAAGGCTGTAAAGGAGGGTGTATCTGAGCACAGGCCATCACTGTTTTATGAAACCTACTATGGTTTCTTAAAAGAGAAGATGGAGATCCACATTCAATCTGAGGATTGGCAGCTATAGGAGATCATCCAGAATGGAGCATTGGAGATAGAGAAAAAGCATGCTGATGGAAAGATGGTTGAGAAACCAAGAACTGAATGGGTCATTGAAGACTTCCAGAAGATAGAGAGGAATGCAAGAGCAAGGAAGATTTGGGACACTTTGGAGGGGAAATAATCTCTATTTGCAAGACTACCAAGGAGATTTGGGACACTTTGGAGGTGAAATATGTAGAAACCAATAAAGTGAAGGAGCAACAAATTGATCTTTTTGTTTCACAGTTTGTGAACTTCAAGATGAGCCCCAATGAAACCATCAAGGAGATGTTTATAAACTAGATTCATTTGGCAAATCATACACTCCTAATGAACTGGTGAGAAAAGTTCTCAGAAGCCGTCCTAGGGCTTGGAATGTAAAGGTCACTCTATACAAGAAGCCAAGGACTTAAAGAAGCTACCTTTGTGTGATTTGATTGGCTCCTTGATCACGTATGAGAAGACACTGAAGTAACAAGAAGAAGATGAAGCTGGTGTGTCAACTAGGATGAAAGGCCTGGCCCTTCAAGGAACTGAATCACCAAGAACCTGTGAAGCATGTGGAGGATGTGATGATGAGACTATAGCCTTCCTGAGCAGAAAATACTTCAACTTCTTGAAAAAAAGGAGGATAAGAAGAACGTAAGTGGTAAGTTTTCATCTAAACTAACTTCTGACCTTGTTTTAATTGTGGCAAAAACAGGTCACTTTAAGAAGGATTGTTCGATGTTGAAACATTGAGATTTCAAAGGAAAGAAGTTGCAATTCTTTGCTACTGACAGGAAAAAGGCCATGCTTGTTGCTTGTAAAGCTTGGGATGCTTATAACTCCACTTCTGATGAAGACTCTGATTATGAATCAAAGGATGAAGAAAGCCCCAAAGGTTGTCTCGTGGATGAAAAGGATCCTGATGCTTTATAAGCATCCCAAGCTTCATAAGCAACAAGCATGGCCTTTTTCCTGTTAGTAGCAAAGAATCATAACTTCTTTCCTATGAAATCTCCATGTTTTAGCATTAGATAATCCTTCTTGAAGTGACCTGTTTTGCCACAATTAAAACAAGGGTCAAAAGTTGATTTGGATGAAAACTTACAACTTATGTTCTGCTTATCCTCCTTCTTAAAGTGACCAGTTTTGCCACAATTAAAACAAGGGTCAGAAGTTGATTTAGATGAAAACTTACCGCTTACGTGTTGCTTTATGCCATAATTAAAACAAGCGTTGATTCAGATTCAGATTATAAGGTAATGGATGTCAAAACTCTTACCAATGATTTGAGCAAGCTGTCTAAAGCTAATATGATCATCGTGTTTGAAAGGTTTTGAATGATCTGGACAGAATTATTGATGAAAAGTTGAATCTTGAATTTGAAATTGAGAGGCTCAGGGATGAGATGAGTGTGTCAAACAATATGTCGAGTCTAACAATGAACACATGCAAGTTACTTCAGGAAACTAAGATTGAGAGTAGGAAGGAAACCGAGATCTTAAAGAAACCACTAAGGCCCAGGCCTTCCAGGTTGAAAATCTGAAGTCAAAACCAATTTTTGTCAAACCCAGAGAGGTCAGTGAATCTGAGTTACTACATGAAAAGGAAAAGAAATTGCTTTATGTGCAAAAGGAGAATCACGAGCTTGAAAAGAAAGTAACCTTGTTGGAATCTAAGCTTGCCATTGATGACAAGTATATTAGAAAACTAGAGCCATTGACCAAAATGCTTGAGCAACGAAGGCCCGACCCTTCCTTGTTAACTGTCCCAAATAAACCTACAATTAACAGATCATATCACAAATATGAACTTAAATTTGAGGCTGTCAATAAAAGAAAATCATCTAAAAAACCTCAAAAGAAGTACAATGATGTTCTTGACTATCTGTTATGTACTTATTGTGGCTTGGATGATCATTTGATTAAAAACTATGACAAGAGACTTAATGATCATGCTACGAACATTAGGCAAGTGAAAAACACCTACATTGTTCTGCCTACTCCGATTTTTGTTTCTGCTTATATAAGCATAGGAACCCAACCTAAGGTGGGTTCCTAAGCTAACCTATTGATTTCATGGTTGCAGGCAAAAGTGAGAGGGAGCAGCTTATGGTTCTTGGATAGTGGCTGCTCTAGGCATATAACAGGTGACAAATATTTATTTTTCTCACTCAAAGCCTATGATGGGGGAATGTGTCTTTTGACAACAATGAAAAAGTTAAAATTGTAGGTACAGTTTGTAGGTACAGTTAAGGTTGGTAACTCACTTTCTCACACTATTGATGATGTACATTATATCGTGGGATTGAAGCATAACTTGTTTAGCGTATCCTAATTCCGTGACAAAGAAAACAATGTTGAGTTCACTGACAATGTTTGTACCGTGAATGATTCAAAGACACGAAAACTTTTTCATCAAGGAAAAAGGTGTAAGAATGTTTACAAAGTGACCTTGGATGAAATTCCTGTCAATACTCTTAGTTGCTTAACTATTCAAGAAGAAAATGCCATGCTTTGGCATGAAAGGTTTGGCCATGCTAGTTATCACCAGCTGAATAGAATGAATTCTAAGAAACTGGTAAGTGGTCTGCTTATAATGAAATATGACCAACACGGTGTATGTGGCTCACGTGCAAGAGGTAAACATGTCAAAATATCATTCCATTCCAAGAATATGGTAAGTTCTTCTAACCCTTGTAATTGCTGCACATGGATCTGTGTGGACCAATGAGAATACAAAACAGAGGAGGAATACGTATGTTCTTGTGATTGTTGATGATTACACCAGGTATACATGGGTTATTTTTCTTAAAACCAAAGATGAGACATTTGATGAGTTCCACTATTTCATCCTTAAAACTCAAAACAAGATTGGTCTCAAATCGATTGCTTTTAGAACTGATCATGGTACTGAAGTCGACAATTTTAAGTTCATTGAGTTTTGGAGGAAAAAAGGAATTGAGCATAATTTCTCAGCTCCAAGGAACCTCAACATAATGGTGTGGTAGAGAGGAAGAATTGGGCCTTGGAGGAATTTTCAAGGACAATGTTGCTAGATAGCAACTTGGCAAGAAATCTTTTGAGCAGAGACTATCAACACAGCTTGGTACATTTTGAATAGGGCACTGATGAGACCTATGTTGAAGAAAACCCCCTATGAGCTCATGAATGGAAGAATTCCAAATATCTCTCACTTGAGAAAATTTGGATGCAAATGCTTTGTCTTTAATAATGGAAGCGACAATCTGGGCAAGTTCGATGCAAGGAATGCTTTGGATATGCTCATGGAAGCAAGGCTTACAAAGTGTTCAACAAAAGGACACAAACCATTGAGGAGTATGCATGTAATTTTTGATGAAACTAACTTGATTGATTCTAATTTGCGGGATGAAGACTTCGAGATTGGCTTGATCAAGGAGAAACCAACTAAGACAGATCGTGATTCATCAAAAGATCAAGCTAAAGTTGATGGAAACACAAAGACTGAGGAGTATAATAATCAAGCAAGAACCCAGGAACTTGAAGGCATGAAACCCAAGCCATGGAACCTGATTTGGAAGAAATTGACCAAAACAAGGAACTGGAGCTTCAACAGCCTTCTAACACTCCTCAAGTGATCAAGAACTAGAAATACAAAGGCTCACATCCACCATATGTGGTGATTGATGATCTAAAAGCTTGTGTGCAAACAAGGTCAATGCATTCTCTTCAAAACACTTCTGCTTTTTCAGCTTTTCTCTCTCACATAGAACTCCATGATTACAATAAAGCTCTAACTGATCCTAACTGGGTGTGTGCAATGCAAGATGAATTGAATCAGTTTAGAAAAAGTAAAGTGTAGTATCTTGAACCTAAACCTAGTAATCACCGTGTCATAGGAACAAAATGGGTCTTTAGAAATAAACTTGATGACGGTGGCATAATTACTAGAAACAAAGCTAGGTTAGTGGTCAAAGGTTACAGTCAAGAAGAGGGAATTAATTATGAAGAAAACTTTGCACCTGTTGCTAGATTAGAAGGCATTAGGATGTTGATTGCATTTGCAGCTCACATGAATCTCAAGCTATTTCAAATGGATGTAAAGGTGCTTCCTTGAATGGCTATCTAAAAGAGAATGTATATGTTGAACTACCATCCGATTTTGAAGATCTAACATGTCTTGATCATGTGTTTAAATTGGACAAAGCTCTCTATGGAGTTAAATAAGCCCCAAGAGTTTGGTATGAAAGACTCTCTGAATTCTTGTTGTCACATGGTATTCACTAAGGGTTAAGTAGATAAAACTTTCCTCATCAAGAACCATGACAAATTTGATTTATTGGTAGGGCAAATTTATGTTGATGATATTGTATTTTGTGCTACTAATGAGATCTTGTGCAAGGATTCTCTGAGCTCATGACAGGAGAATTTGGGATGAGTATGATAGGAGAGTTGACATTCTTTCTTAGACTCTAAATCAAGCAAGGAAATGAAGGGACTATCATTCACCAATAGAAATGTCTCAAGGAACTACTAAAAAAATTTTGCATGGTTGATTCCATGACTTTTGACACCCCAATACCTACTGCATGTAAGTTGGATGCTGATCCTCAAGGTAAGGGTGTAGATCATAAAATCTACAGAGTATGATTGGTTCCTTACTCTATTGGACTGCTTGTAGACCTGATATCATGTTCAGTGTGTGCTAGATTTCTGATGCCTGGGCCATTGGTATCTTAAGGGGATGATTTTGACTTGTTAGGATATTCTGATGTTGATTTTGCAGGTCATTTAGTGGATAGAAGAAGTACTACTAGTACATGTCATTTTCTAGGTCCATGCTTAGTTTCTTGGTCATCAAAGAAACAAAATTCAGTAGCCCTTTCTACCACATAAGCTGAATATGTCGCTGCTGGATTATGCTGTGCACAATCACTTTGGATAAAACAACAACTTAGAGACGGTGGCCTAGGCCTTGGTTGTGTTCGAATTTTATGTGACAACACAAGTGCTATATCTATCACCAAAAATACTGTCCAACACTCAAGAACGAAACATATTGACATTAGATATCACTTCTTGACATATGAAAAAGGAATATAATCTTGGAACATTGTAATACAAAAAATCCATTGGCTGATATCATTACAAGATCTTTAGGGAGAGAAAGATTTGAGAACATAAGGCAGGAAATAGGCATGATCAAAATATTTTAACTTCTTGCCATTACATTAACTTCTCTTTCTGAAGCTGAGTTGATTTGGGAGGATATTCTGTTTGAAACTAAATATTTGTCGTAGATATATTTTCATTTGATTGATGTCATGACAGGAAGGTCGATGGTCTTGAATCTTCAAGAAAGTGTCAAGTCATGATGAAAAAGAAAACATTGGAATGGGGAAAATAAGTTCGCCAAAGATATGATTTAAGTTAAGTTAGTGTGACATGATTATTGCATGACCATTAATTTTTTACCATCATAAAAGCCCAACCCTTCCTCATACTTGCTTTATATATACAATTTCCATAACTTCCCAAAGTCATATGCAACTACAAGTTTTCAAAACATAAACCACCTTCCAAAACTCCATAAACCACTCTATATATATGGCTCCTCGTCCCTGAACCGGATCCCAACACAAAGCCAAGAATCATTTCACAAATACAAGAATCCGGTCGATATCGACGAGCACTTGGGAGAGATTAGTCCTACGAATCCGGTTACCACCATACATCCCAAAGAACAACGTACAGTAGAGTGAAGGATGACAGAGAAAGCAGAATCAGGCATGAATGAGACCGAATCTATGAAGAAGGGAGAGGGTGCAACATCGAGCCCTCACGATGAAGCCAAAAGCGACAATTTTCAAACACCACCATCATCGCCAATGTCAGAGACACACTCCACAGTTGTCAAAGAGAATGATGCTATGGAGATCAATGCCATGTCAGGAGAAACAGAATCGAAGAAGGCCCAGCCTGTTAAAAGTGATAAACAAGACCAAAACCCTAGCTAAGAAATTTCAGATGCTGTAATAGAAGTACTCAAAGACCTTGTTGTTGAACATCCCTCACCACCACAAAAGAAAACCACATTCCCAACACCAATGGAGACCGAGACAACAATTCAGGGGGAACCTGAACAAATCAAAGACCTAGTCAAAGAAGACCGAGGCCCTCCTACTAAAGTGAAAAAGAAGAATGCTGTTGCTAAAGTCTTCTTGGAAAGGTTTGTTGAAGAGGTACTCTCTGATGATTCTGAGTACCATGCTGACACTGATGCATCTGGTGATTTACCACCCTCTATGCCCAATGCAAAAACAATAATCACAACCACCAAAAGCGAACCAAAAGGCCTATTGAAAAGAACCATAAGATCCTAAACCTCAAAGTGCCAAAGCACCACAAAGCCAAAATCACCACCCACAAAATCCACCAAAAGAAAAGCCCTAACGCTGCTGGTTGACTCCTTTGATACAGAAACTCATGAAGATCTTCCTAAGGCAACTAGGAAGAGAGCAAAGAAGGAGAAGCCTAACCTTGTTTCCTCTAGGGATATATAGCTTGAAAAGGTGATCTCTTTCACCAGGCTTCGAAGTAATGGACTTGGAGATTCGGCTACTGCAATTCAGAGTCGAGAGTGAACTACTTTGATGGGATTTGAAGCTCACTACCATCCACAGGCCATAAAAAAGTTTTATCAGAATCGAGAATGCAACGAGGCCCAGGCCTCCCGCACCACCAATGTGAATGGTAAATCCTTTCTTCTTACTACTAAAAAGTTGGGTGAGATCTTTGATATTCCAGTTGCTGACTGTGATGTGTTTGCTAAGTTTACATGGTCCATGGTGGATGAAATTGAACCTCCGGCCTCGGTGAAGAAGTATGCGCAGAAACCTACCTTGACTACTGTGAGAAAGGTTGCCATTAAGGAGCTCTCTAATATGCATAGGCTTATTCACATCTTTGTGATAAAGTGCTTGATTCCAAGAGGTTCGAGGAAGACAGAGGCTACTTCACTTGATATGACCTTGATGGAGCTACTGATGGAGAAAAAACCTATCAACTCGCTTGTTCTTGTGATTAAACACATGCAATGTGTGGCTTCTCATAGGAGTCATGAGCTTCCATATGGTGCTTGGCTCACAAAGGTTTTCATGCATTTCGAAGTGCCAAATTTGAGGAAGACACACCAAGATCACGGTTTCTGATGGGTATGGGGAGAGCTACTTCAAGAGGTTGATGTTTAACAAGGTTGATGGTGTTTGGAAGAGACAAGTTTCAGCAAGACTCGGGCCTTCAGCATCAAGTCCTGATTCACAGCCACAAGAACCTCCAAGGTGCCTCAAATGCTTAGAGAATGTGAACGAGATCTCATAGCTACATTCCATGCTGTTGGCTGCCAATGCTCAGCTGGAGGAAGAGGAGAAGAAGGCGGTTGAACTGATCAAGGAGCTCAACAGTTTCAAGCTTCAACTGAAGAAGAAACAAGAGATCTCCCTTCCCTTCACCTCTCAAACCTGACCCGAAAACCATGGAGCCTAGCCTTATTATCTTTGATATAGCCAATCTTTGAACTATCCTCTCTTTGAACTATGACCAAGACTTGAATTTTCTATATGATTTGTAATTAGTATTATTGCTTGCTTTTATTCATGCTTGAGGAATGAGACCTGAAACCACTGACTAGTGTTTTTGGATCTGAAATGATTTCTATCCTTGAGAGTAGCGATGGTGAGAGCTTTTTGCAGTTACATCGATATGTGGAGATGGTTTATAGGGTTATTTGGTTGAAAAATAGGCTATTTTTCTCTTTTTGAGAATGCTAAAGGGGGAAGAAGAAGTGTGATGGCCATTGGTTGAGCTATCTTTGATTGTGTTTATGGCTTACCTTACTCTTCCCATTGGTATCAGAACTAAGATAGGTGTGATCAAGGCCCAGGCCTTCCCTAGTTTCCATATATATACCACAAACATGGAAAGTTCCCATTTTTGTGATTATGCTGAGTGTGCTAAATCCTCATTGATTATTCTGAATATCTTATATATGGACTAACTGTATATTGACCAAAATTCGAATATTTTGCTACAAATCGATTTTGGATTGTTTTGTAGATATGGACAGTCTTGGAGGCCTATGCACAGAAAGAAGATCAGATTGTTGTCACAAAGATGGAGATCTAAACTTGCTGATTCCTGGAGTTCAATAAAAGGGAGATCATCACCAGGAAGCAAAGACACCGATTTCTTATACAACCTTGCCATTATATTGGAATCGAAAAATAAAGAGCTACGTTGGCATTCATAGAAGTTTAATCCAGCTCCACAAACATCCACAAGCCTAAGATGACAATCCTTTGGTGTTTTGAAGCTATCACACAACAACAAACATAAGCTGCTGTTGTTGATTAATTGGAGAGTTGATCAAGAAGACTTCCTTGGTTCAAGGTGACCCAACCAGATAAAGACCCAGGCCTTGGTTAAGACAAGGGTGCCAAGTTACAAGGAGTACAATCCAGGAATCTAAGGACCAGAGAAGTACGAGGTATTACTATAGGGGATTGAAGTTGAGGCTACACAAATTCTATCAGGGAGGATAGGAACTACAGGTGCTAAGGCTTAATTCGGGATAGAACAGGGTGTACTTAGGGTGATGTCTGGGGGATTGGTACAAGTTGTAATTGGTGTTGACTGTATTATCAGGGTGTTGGTGACATAGTGGTTTTTGACATTGATCTGGAGGATTAGTGTAGAGAGAGAACAATGTGTACTAATGAAGAAGATCATAGTGCAAAGTTCTTCAAAATCCCACTGGATACTGGATATAAATCTCTTGCTTCATAGTTTTGGGCAAGAGACGAACAAATATAAATATCGTGTCCACTCTCTCTTTACTGTTTCCGTTCTTAATCACACAACGAACAAGAATTCAAAATAGTTGGTGACTTACAACAAGTAAACTAGCTAAGGAAGACCTAGGCCTTCCTAAAGACCCAGGCCTTTCACATCAAGAAAGTGAAAAAGAGTACAAAAATCCATTGATACTCAATTCACCCCCTCCCTCCCCTCATGAGTATCCTCTGCAAACCAACACCTTCACTTAATGGGGGATAGAAATCCTTGGAACTTTCTCATTGGCTCCTAGATAGAGAAAGTTCATGACAGTGGTGGTTGTGTACTTTAGCAAATGGGCGGAGGCCATCCCGAAGATAACTAACAAACCCGTCCAAAACTTTGTATGGAAGTCCATTGTATGCAGGTTTGACATCGTAAAAATTCTCATCTCGGGCAATGAAACACAACTACCAGCTCAAACTTTATTGAATTCTAAGAGGAGATCGAGATCGAGCAAATGTTCACTTCAATCAAACACTTGAGGTCGAATGGACGAGCCAAAGGCTTGAATAGGGAAACACGCAAGCTCTAGCAAAGAAACTCACCACAAAAAAGGGACTTTGAGCAGAAGAGCTATTGTCCATCCTCTGGGCGTTCGGTATGGATGCTATCATCTCGATCAAGACAAAGTATCACCACGCCCGAGTGTTAAGAATGTGCAATCCCTCCAGTTATATAGAAATTAATGAACAAAACTTTAGAGTAGGATATGTTCATGGTTGGTTACTTAGGTTGAGAACTACGATAGTGAGTTACAGTCTAGGAAGCTTGCAATAAGGCAGCAGATAATCACAGTTGGAATGACCAATGTGGATCACCTGGATATAGACTACTACAAAGAGTGCTAGATTAGTAATTGGGATAAACGTAGGCAACAAAAGACCATAAATTTGTCAGGATCTTGGATCGAAGACTTAGGCTCAAGCCCAAGTCACAATGCAGCAGACTGGGTGCAATAAGTTGGCTTGCAGCAAAGGCTGAAGCGGAGCAGGCTGGAAATGCAGCAGAGCTGATTGGTATTTGGATAAGGATATGAGAAACGGGCATATCGAAAATTTGAAGTTTGAAAATCTGTATGATGTTTAAGACTGCTGTGAGGAAGCTTATCAACATCACTGAGGATCAGTACAGAGGACAAACAGACAGCTGTCAATGTAAGAATAGTATAGTCACATGTTCACCGATGATTGTGAGATTTATTTACAAACAAAAAACTCGCTCAAGTTGTTGGCAATCGTTCTTAAGAGCTATGATTGAATATTCAAGAAAGGAGTTCACTATTTTGCATGAAGCACATCATATGTAGGAGAGTCTTCACAAGACCTGTGGAACGATCTAGGTTCTTGCCTGAGCAAGTTGTGTACTTATAAGAGGTTGCTTTTTAAGCCTGAAACAAAGAGATTGTAAACTCACCTCTTGGCTTTACTAAACTTGTCACCAAGGGAAGACTAGACTAAGCCTTCATTGGTCATTTGACAACGTTTATGTGAACCAGTATAAATAGTTTTGTTCTTTACTACATTTCATTTCATACTCTAGAACCGCCAGAATACAACTTAGACACAAAAGAGGCAAGTTCAAAGAACTTAAGTCACGATTGCAGACTAGTTCTACAAGTTTGCTGTAGACCTAGTGCATACTAGTCAAGACAAGACGGCACTAAATTACAAAGAAATTTTTAAATAGTCTATTCACCTCCCTTTAGGCTATTTATTGTAACTTTGAGAATTACAATTGTGTGTCCCTACGAAGTTAATTCTCTGGGATTTCTTAGATTGAGCATGTTCATCATATTTTCTTATGATTAGGATTGATTTATTCTTATTTACAGTATTGATACGATATGATATAGTTTAGGCCATTCTATACATTGAAATATTAATCATTGCAATTATCACTCTCTTTTGATAATGAATGATAGCAAACTATAGGTTATATTTTTCTCTTCTGTATATACTTAAAGTATTCATGTCATGATTCGTAACAATGAATTATTCTCTTCTTTTCAATGTTTATGTTATGTTGAGTTATGATATAATGCAACATTAATTGGTCAAAAAGGATTATTCTCATCTTGCCTAGGTTAATTATAGTTAGTTTATAATTTATTTTCATCTGGCTATCATATTTTAGATATAACATTAGTTAGGTTCCATTTAGCAACAATATACGTCAAAAAGGATCAAGAAATAGAAAATCAACATCAATGAAGAAATTCCACCAATGAATCGAAATGCATTGTCATACAGCTTATTCTAAATTAATTTAAGTCATTCCAATCTTTTTGCATCAACTTTGCAATTATTAGTTATCGTTATTTCATATTGAATTACAAACCCCCTATTTCTATCATATTAAGTTACATCTTAAGTGATTAACACAAAATCAGTTAAATATAATCGTTTCTTGTGGGATCAACTCGACTTGCCATTACCACATATTTATAGTAATTCTGTTACGAGTGGTGTAGTCAGCATTTTACTTTGCGTGCTAATTAGTGTGAAAACACACATCATTTTATTAGTCAAAATCGTTTGTTTGTGAAAATAATTTTCAGAAAGAAAAGATACATATCACCATGTTTCTTAAGAAACACAAGGAACATACACTCTTAGTGCAAATCTAGGTAGATGACATTATATTTGGCTGTACTAACAATAAATTGTGTTAAAAGATTTACTGTCTTAATGAAATCAAAATTTTAAATGAGTTTAATGGGAGAGCTGAAATATTTTCTAGGGCTTCGGGTACAACAGCTAAACAGTGAGATATTTATAAATAAGGCTAAATACCTGAAGAATACAGTTAAGAAATATGGACTAGAAAATGTAAGTCATATGAAAACTCCTATGAGCTCAGCTGCAAAAATTGACAAGGATGAGGGTGGGAAAGGAATAAACCAGATATTCTATACTCAGTCTGCATATGTGCTACATATCAATCTGATTCCAAATAATGCCACCACACTGCAGTAAAGAGAATCCTGAGATATCTCAAAGGAACTTCAGATCCGGGTATATGGTATCCTAAGGAATCAGATTTTACACTAATAGGCTATTCAGATGCAGACTTCGCAGGTTATAGGGTTGACACGAAAAACACAAGTGGAACATGTCAATTTCTTGGTGCAAGATTGATGTCATGGTTCAGAAATCTGTCAACCTCTACTGTAGAAGCAGAATGCATAGCTACAGGAAGTTGTGCTGCACAAGTGTTATGGATGAGGTCACAGCTTGCAGACTATGGTATGACATTTTCAAAAGAACTAATATTTTGTGACAACACATCTGCAATGGCAATTTCAGAAAATTCAGTTTTTCATGCAAGGACCAAGAACATAAATGTCAGCTACCATTTTATCAGGGATCATGTGCAAAAAGTTCATATCAAATTGGAATATATACCAACAAAAAAACAAATTGCAGATATTTTTACAAAACCTCTTGATGAGAGTAAATTTATCCAATTTCGAGGAGAATTGTGTATAATTGATTTAAATGAGTGAAATGGCCGAAAATGCTCTACTGCCCATGTAAGATGCAGACTAGCATTGAATTCACTATATTGCAGTTGTAAGTTTGGAAAGAAACGTTTTTCAAAACTGATTGCCTAAATTTTCGAAACAGTCAAGTAAATGACTGGAACTGCGCAACGATCAGTTTTTTTTTTTTTTTTGGCAACTGTAATGGGCATAAATATGTCAAAATTTTCAACTCAAAACACTTTTACTCTCTCTCTCTCTCTCTCTAAGCATTCTCAAACTCTCTCTCACACTCCACTGCAAACCCTCGTTCAACTTTCTCAGATCTAATTTTTCACAAGCGATATAGTTCATTTCCAACATTTTCAAAAATTGCCAAAACTTGTTCGAATACACCATCCAAAAGTAAAAAAAAAAAAAAAAAAAAAATCAAGAGCAACGAAGCCCAGCAAAAAGAATCGAGCTACAGACAGGAGTCATGCTGGACTTCAAAACCCTAAAAAAAGAGTCTGATGAAGTCAAGGAGATCTCTGAACTCATACAAGATTCTGGATTGAAAAATTTATGTGAAAAGACTAGCAGAATATACGACGAAAAAGTCCTTGATTTTATTGAGAAGGCAAAGGTAGCAGAAGATTTCCAGTGTATCACACACACCTCTAGCAAGAAAATTGGGATCATTATCTCTCCCAACGACTTTGAACAACTATTCAGAGTCTCGAATGAAGGACCCAAAGACATTCCCATCTAAGTTGTGAGTGATGAAAGGCATGCAATGCTAAGTGAAGATCCTCAAAAAGAAGGAATAAGAATGAGGAAGAAGTATCTGTCAAAGGCACACAAGCTACTGGCAGACGTGGTCAAGAAGGTGATCATGTCCAGAGAATTCTCTAAGGATCAAATCACTTCTGATCAACACGAGATCATGTGTGCAATCCTCACGAAGCACAAAATCAATTGGGCGAAGTTGTTGATGTACCAACTGGTCAAAGCAGTAGAGGCAAGACAATCACTTTTTGGAAGGGTTATCAGCATAATTCTGAAAGCAAAGCTAAAACTCTCTTACAAGAGAGGAAAGCCATGGATTGCGGACAACCAGATTGATGTGAAAAAGATTGGGAAGCAACCAATTAGCTTCTCAAAGAAGGCAAAAGTAGTGCAGACTACAGCACAAGCTTCAGAACAACCTATCAAGAAGGTCTTGGTGAAGCCCAAGGAGAAAATCACCAGTTAATCTTCGGAAGGCAAACAAAGGAAGACCGAGGTTACAAGAAGAAAGCTCATTCCGCAGACCTCTGAAGAGGAGACCCTGTCAGAAACCCCTACTGCACAACCCATAGAAGAAGAAGAAAAAACTCAGTTTGCACCTACAGATGAGCAAACTGAAACCAGGTTACAAAGACCAACAATAGTGACAGAAGTAAAGGGATCATCATCAAAGGGCATCCCTCCAAAGGAGCTAGAAATGGTTGTACTCCATGATGTAAATATTGCATTGGAATATCTCAAAGCAGGAGCTTATGAAAACCTTCAATAACTCATCATGGAAGAGCAGCAGAGCTACCATGAAGTCAAAGAAGGACCTATGGCACAGCTCAGACAAGAGCTAAGTGCACAAGAGTACACAAGGAAACAAATTGAGGATATTGAGGCTAATTTGAGAAGAATGTAGACTGATCAGTCTCTCAGCATCTCTACTGCAGCCTCCTTGATAATCAAGACTACTGCACCTGAGGTGGACTTATACACAACTGCTATCGCTCCCATCTGTACTGCAGGAATGGAGTTAGTTTGAATTGAAGCAGAACAACCCTCAATGGCATCTGAAGTCTGGGCCATAACAACAACTACAACAGGAACTGCAAACAAGGCAGAAATTCAAGAAGCGCTGCAGACCATCCACTCTCTATAGACAAAGTAATAGAACAAAGATCAAAGTGTAATAAATTGAGAAAATTATTATTTTTGGAATGTCATTTTAACTATAAATATGAACTTGTTATAAAATTCTGAGAATTTTGATATATTTAACTCGACAATCAGTTAAAACAATTACACCAAATATAAACATAAAGGATAACACAATCCTAAATTATCCTAATCCGACCATCCAGGGGACGACATGTGGCGACCTTATCCACTACCCTTATCCTTTTTTTCCAATTTCTTCCGCGCTCCCTCCCTTCCCCCTTTCCCGCCGTGCCCCGCCACCACCACCACCCTGCCTCCGTCGCCGCACGCCTCCCTCCTCCACCACCAGCAGCTCCCTCCCTGCCGCCACCCCGTCGGCCGCCGCCTTCTCTCCTTTCCTCCCTCCTCCTCCCTCTCCTCTTCCTCCTCCCACCTGCGCCGCCCAAACCCTTCCCCGCCGCCTCCTGCCTCCACCACCAACCACCCTAGACCGCCACCCTATCATCGCATCCTGCCTCCACCACCAACCTCCTCCTCGTCGTCGCGTCCGCCGCCCTCCGCAGCCGCCAGCTCACTCCAGCCGCCCACTGCCACCGCCCTCTCCTTCACCCCACCGCCAGAGCCCCCGCCAACCGCGCTGAGCCGCCGTCGCCGCTGCCCGACATCCTTGCCACCAGGACGCTGCCAACGTAGCCTCCGTCCCCATCGCCTACAGCCACCGCCTCCACAGCCGCAGCCTTGACGCCACCACAAGCGAAGCCTCCCTGTCGCCAGCGCCGCCGCCTTGCCCAGCACACCGTCACCACTCTGCCGCTAACCAGCCACCACCACACACGCCAATCCACCATTTGAGGTAACCCAACCCCCTTCTAATTCCCTTGGTCATAATCTGAGACCGTATGCGATGCATTGTGGTTTGATATGTGCGGGATGGATTGATGATGTGAATTACTGGAGTTGGGATTGTGCTGAGAAGATGATCCGCAGGTTGCGGTGAGTTTGGGAGTCGAGGACGATGTATGGAGAAATCATGTGGTTTTACAATAACTGTTGTGTAACGATAATACGATAATATGATAAAATAATAATACGATAATTACAATTATACGATAGTATGATATGATCGTAACTACAATTAAGAGTGTACTTATTAAAATGAAACCATCGATGAATACAATAATACAATTAATGGGATATGGAAATGAGGATTCTATGGTCTCACTGGTAGGGGCAGATGCCCCTTAGATTGTTCTTTGGTCGCATGGGAAAGAGGAATGGTACCCCGGAGGATTTTATGGTCGCATTGGTAGGGGCGGAGGCCCTTAGATCGTTCTTGGTCGCATGGGGGAGAGAAATGGTGCCCCGGAGGATTTTATGGTCGCATTGGTAGGGGCGGAGGCCCTTAGATCATTCTTGGTCGCATGGGGGAGAGAAATGATACCCCAGAGGATTGTATGGTCGCATTGGTAAGGATGGGGGCCCTTAGATCGTTCTTGGTCGCATGGGGGAGAGGAATGGTACCCCGGAGGATTCTATGGTCGCATTGGTAAGGGCGAAGGTCCTTAGGTCCTTCTTGGTCGTATCGGGGAGAGGAATGGTACCTCGGAGGATTCTATGGTCGCATTGGTGGGGGCGGAGGCCCCTTTGATCGTTCTTGGTCGCATAGGGGAGAGGAATCGTACCCCTTTGAGGATTCTAGGGTCGTAATTGAGTATAGAGAACGGGAATCAGTTAATCTTTCTTCGGTGATGGAGTCTAATTGTGAAAGTAAATATCACTGTAGCATGTGCTTCAGTGATGGGGACAATACTGATTAGAAAGCTGGACAAGATATAACATGGTAGGGTCATAGATGAATGACTAATAGAATAGTCGGGGCTAAATAAAAATGTTAATAAAAAGGAAAAAGGTGGTTTTAATATACTGCCGAATGTGACGTGCTATGGCAGGTGACAGG
Organism: Drosera spatulata; assembly: GCA_035668315.1. Lineage (NCBI taxonomy): Eukaryota > Viridiplantae > Streptophyta > Magnoliopsida > Caryophyllales > Droseraceae > Drosera > Drosera spatulata. Next base: position 13,412 of record JAOVYX010017025.1, on the reverse strand, counting down.
GCTATAGCACGTGACATCCAATCCATTGCAGTACCCGGGGTCTACTGAGCGAATCTTTGCTCATGGGTTTCTTTGTTTCCTTTGATTGTCTCTTGTGCAGGTTCAGGTGAGAAGGGCGAAGCTTTTGAGTAGTTACTTTGGCATGGGTCCCTCTTGTATTATATGTAATATTTGGAACGTATGGTTGTACTTGAGTCCTAAGACTGACTATGGATGAAAATAATAATTGCCTTTTCTTACGTTCTATTAAGTAAACCCTATTATGGAATTGTCTTGGTATGGACCCCGATCTGTAGCGGCAGTGACGTCACATGTTCTTAATTAATAAATTCCTCGTGGAGTTACACAAAGACAGACAAAATTCTAGGCAAACCTCAAAAGGAAGCCATGATACAGAAGTTTATCAAGGAGCATAAGCTTCCAATAAAAAGAAGGTCCAAACCTACAAGGCCAAAACTGATTCCATCCGGACCTGCCATAAGGTATAGAATCAATTCTGAAGGAACCAGAACTGAGATTGGCATTGTGGACAACATGACCGAAGCTGAGATAGAACAACTGATACAGATTCAAAGAAGAGAAGGCACCAAGAAGAAGAGGGCCACTGAACCATACATACTCTTCAGTGGAGCTCTAGAAATTAAGGACGCAACTTTGAGGATCAAAAGACACAAGCAGGCTCAACTGCAACCTGTGAAGTTTGTTCACACACCGGAGGTAAAACCAGAGTTAAAGAGATTAGTGGACACACATGTTAGAGAAGCTACTCTTGAGATCTATGACTATCTGTCAAGACCAACCACTGGCAGAGCAACGTCACCTGGAGATGATGATGATGGCGATGATGAACATCGAGAAGAAGAAGGCCATGATGATGATGATGAGATAATAGATGAAGTTGTCAGAGAAGGCATCAGGGAATTAACAGCAGCAGAATCCACAGCAGTAGTAAACCAGTAGCAGTAACAGAACCAGTAGCAGCAACAGAATCAACAGAAACAGCAACAGCAGCAGAACCAACAAAACCAGAAGAATCAGCAACAAAGGCACTTACAACAGACAAACCAGAGGCAACAGAACCATCACAAGAAGTGAAAAGAACAACAGAGAGGTCAGAAATAGAAAGATCAGCCGCAGAGACACCAACAGCAGACATCTCAGTAACACAAGGATCAAGAGCAGCAGAGGCTATTTCAGAAGAAAAAAGAGCAGAGGCTGAGCGGACTACTGCACAAGAAGGATTTACAGAGGTTATAGCTCTTGACCTTACTCCAATACAAATGAGTCACCTGATATGACTTTTGCACTCAAGGAGGGGCAAACTGCACGACAGCCCTTTCAAAGGGGTAACACTTGAAGAAATCAAGAAGCAGCTGATGAGTGACACCCCTACTAGTCAGGAGCATATGCACACCTAGGATGTGTCCCCTCTAAACCTGGTATTCACTCCTATATCCTCTTTTGGGCTAGTGCAGACTAAGGCAGATTCACCATCTGTTTGATTTCCACAAGGTCTATTATACACTGGAACATCCAACATCCCTATGACATCTCAGAATGCATCCAAAAGTTTGAGGCAAACCCTAGAAGACATTAGGTTGACACCAATACATGAAAGACCATCCTCCACCGCCAGAACCAGAGCCCCTGTCCAAATACCTCCACCACAACAGCCCTCTCCATCCTCCCAAGAGACAACGATAGAATACAGACTGCGACAACTGGACCAAGAAGTATACAACATGCATCAATGGACTAAAGATACATTCAAAGATCTTGTTGATAAACTGGAATCGGTTGCAGACGAGCTGGAGTCAGAGAAGGAAACCCGAAATAAATGCTTTGAAGAGTTCCATGACATTCTTTCTAACATGGCTAAAAGTCTTCTCAAATAGTTTCAAAGAAGCAATGCCCTCAACCTTCAGCAGTACAGACTCAACTGCTCCAACCTCAACAAACTAAGAGGGCAACACTCAACTGATCTACGTAGATTGTAGACCTCTCCATAGACCACTCAAAGGTAGCTTAAGGAGCATATTCTCAACAATGATAGAAGACTAAGCATGTTGAAAAGCAAGCTGCAACTTGAGACTGCCAAAGCCACAATTGTTCACCAAGTCACCTCTTCTAAACTGCAAGCTCTCAAAGCTGTAATTGAAGCCCTCACAACAGCTCTTCAAGGGGATGCTAACAAAAAAGGGGAGAAAGCAACAGAAAAAAGAAAGGAGACAAAAACAGTAAGGTCTAGGTCTGCAGAAGAAGAACTCAAAAGAAAATCTCACATTGCAGCAGAAGGTAAAAGATCTACAAAGTATAGAAAACCCTTAAGACCTCAGGGGGAGTAGCCTAAGGGGGAGAAAAGAAGGCATGGAGGACAACCTAAAGGCCACCCACCAAAGCACAGTAAAGGAGGAGAACAACATAAGTGAATATTTTGTAAACTTTTTGCTGCATGATAACTTTGGGCTAGGTTCAATATTTTTTTAACAATGTAAGTGGTTAGCTTGTTGTTCTCATTACTTAGAAGTATTGTTAGCATCAATTTAGGGGAGGATTGATAGGAATGTGCAATCCCTTCATTTGTACAGAAATCGATGAACAAAACTTAGGAGTAAACCCATGATATAGTTAGTGTGCTTAGGCTGAAAATCAGGTTAGTAATTTATAGTCTAGGTTTGATGCGGAAGAGCAGACGGCCACAGATGGAGAGCATTGTGAGCCATCAGATGAAATTTATATACACTCACTTTCACTCTAAAATATTAAAATTAATACAGTAGTGGAAGTAAGGACCCACAGGGACGATCGCAATATTTTTTTTTCCTTTAGTCGATATAAAGAACTATTATAGATATGAAAATTAAGGTTTGGGGGGTTTGTTGTAAGAAACTACTTAAAACTAAACTAACTAGATCCAACAGGAGCTAAGATAGAGCTGAGATATAGAGGAATTTCCTTAAGTTGGGAGAAATATAGGGATGATGATTGAATTCCTTTGAGTCACTTAGATCAATCATGGATGTTTCTGAATTTTAGATGTAATGATTAATATGGAATGACTGTTATGAATTTTGGCTTAACTCACTACGTTTCTTACCTTTTAACCTCCAATTAACGCAGACAGTTAAACTAACTCAATAGAGCTAAATCATTTCAATTAGCTCAAACATGATTTAATCAAAAGAGTTGAATCATAACATGGAACTAACATTCATAACAATTATAGCAATTAGCTTAAACTAATCATGTTATATGCATGTGATACCATTGATTATATATGACAATTATCTTAAATCAGATTATATCAATTCGCTACTAACTAAAATCACTTAGCGTGATTCATAACTCTAAACTATGTATATTAGGTGATCAATCTAATAAACATATGTTATATGATAATTCTAACAGCTTTCATGCAACATATTCATCATTAACATCTCTGGTTTTAATCATATACGTATCATCTAATGATCTAAGGTCATCAAAACTCATCAACACATCCCTACTTATGAACTACTAGAGCATATGCATCAAACATAGCATGGAATGAAACATAGTAATGAAAATAAACATTCTGAAGAGATTGAATAACTCATAACGAAGGTTTTACATCACACGACGCATTCCAAACTGATGTCCTAAGCTGTACAAAGCGTTGTGGATCAAATCTCCTTGAAATACCCTCCAAGGCTCCTCCTCTTTGCATCTCATCCTCCTTTGGTCGTCTCCGTCGTTTCTGAGCTCTGTATGATGATTAAAAGAACCCTAGGACACGTATTTTTAGGCATAGGTCAAAGACAAAACGATTCGACGGCTAAAACGCAATGTCCTGCATCAGAAAGAGAGCCACGGCCGCGACCCAGGAAGTCACGCCCTTGATGAACTAAAAAAAACGTTGATTTGTTGAAAACAACTGTCGTGCCCGCGACTAGGGAGCGTCGCGCCCACGACGTTATGCTTGCCCGCGACCAGCTGTAGTGACCGCGACACAGTGTGCTGTTCACCTAAAACCAATATAAAAAATAATAAACGACGTGCAAAAATTCTAGAAACTTAAACAATACTTCTAAACATGCTAAGCTAACATATCAGTGTGAAACATTGCTACATTAACTCTCGAAGCACGTGAAACGATGATGAATCGTGAATTCCAGCTTTTTGAGCTCATGACTTGCCGTTTTCTTCATCCTTCTTCATTTTTGTTTCAAACTTCGCGTCAATCTGCCAAAAACATAAAAACACAGTAGTACCAACATTCCAAGTCAAAAAGACGCTAAAAACATAAAATAGACAATATAAGAGGAATAAAACAAACATTTAGAATAAAGAAATGAAGTGTGTTTATGCACACATCAGAGAACTCACCTCTTGAATTGACTACACTGGTCACAAAGGGAAGAGTGGACTAAGCTCTCGTTTATCAGTTGATAACGAGTGTCTGAACCAGAACAAAATCCTGTGTTCTTGTCTTGCATTACTTATTTTGCATATTAGAACTGTTAGAAATTAATTAAACAGCATAAAAAGGTAAGCTTTCAAAATATAAGTCTCTACAGCAAACACTCCTGCAGTCTTAATGGATAATCAATGTATTCTGATTAAACATTTTGCTACATCATATTGAAAATTTTAAAACAACCTATTCACCCCCTCTCTAGGTTGTATCTGTGGGACTAACAACACTCTTGCTCGAGCTAGAAGTTTTTACGATCAAATTTTCAAGTTTTTATTTTTGTTTTAGAGTTTTCTTAGGAACAAGCAAAGGTTTGACTAGGCGTAGTTTGATGAATGTGAACATACTCATGTTTTCTAAGCTTATTTTCTTTATTTTATGTCAATTGTTTCCGTATTTAGATATGTTTTAGTCTTGGAACGTTGGCCCTATAGTTTTCTTTTTATTTTTCTAATGTAGTTTTTTTCAAGAAAAGAATGATTGGAGCGTTTGAGGAAAAATACACCAAATTGAAAAACAAGTGTTGGAGATGATTATTGAAGATTGATGAAGTGTAGATGATTGTTTTTGATGATGGTCTGAGTTTAATTGATGTATACCATGCATATGAAGATGTTCGTGATAGTTTTGAGGTGCTTTGGAGTTGTTTTGATGTATTTGGAAGCTGTCACGATGTCTGGAACAGTGTCACAATTTTAACGGACTGTACAGAAACAATACAAAGAGTAGAATAGCCGTCACGGGCTTGACGACCTTGGTCATGGCCATGACAGGCATTAAAGTCGAAAAACATGTTCAGTTACATTTGGTCACGAGCGTGACAGGCTTGGTCACGATCATGATGTGACTTATTCAGATTAGATCCACGCTTTTTCAATGTATTTTTCTAAGGTGTTTCTAGTTTTATATAAATACCAGTGTTTTATTTCACTTGTTATAAGGTAGACACAGTTGCTGTCACTGGGGTTTGCTTAGTTCTACGTCATTTTCTTTTACTTTTGGAGATTGGATCTTAGTGATTTAACTTGGAACATGTTTGGATCTATTTGTAATCGACTTGGATCGTCTATTTTTTACAAGTATCGTGTTCTTTCCTCTCTTTTTTGGTTATGATAATGATGTTTGTGTTTTCTATGATGATTATAATGTTGATCATTGTAATGAGTGAATAGATTCGTAAGTGAAAAGCCTAATAACGAAGTTGATGCGATGGGATTTATGAGATTTGATGCTAAACCTATACTTCATATTTGTTTCAAGTGAATGATGTTAAAGATCAGAACCTTATCATGATTAACGCAATGATTTCTACCTAACTTGATCACTTGGGGGTAGTATGGTATTACTGCACAAAACTATGAAAACCAAAACCAGTAACAAAAATAAAAAATCGGAAAAAAAAATCAAAATTATTTTACAAAATAAAATGATTTTTTATAAAAGAGATCTTGAATATTGTACTCATATAAAACAAAAAACTGAAATTGAAAAGTATTTTCTGGTTTTCTACTTTCTACTTTAGTTTCATCCGTTCCAGGAACGTGAATAAGAAACAAAAACTTTTATTTCATCAATAGTGAAACGAAAATAGAAAACCACTAACATATGATATTATGAATTAATCTACCTTTTGATAAAACTCTTTGGATCATATTTAATAGCAACTAACTAGATCTTGATATGAGCTCTCTAGTTTTGACCTAGTTAAGAACTTTACCACAGGAATGAGTAGTTTAAACTCTCTTACTATGAATTTATGTTTAATGTGTTCATTATTATAATTCAATCTTCTATTTTAATGTATACATGTTTGCATGAAATGTTAAATTAGATGATTAGTTTAATTATGCATGCTTTCATAGAAATTAATATATTAGTGAACGTGATTTAGGAGTCCCCTTTTATCACAACCAAATCATTCACACATAAATCGATAAATTTGACTGTCAATTATTAATCTTAGAGGTGAGACAGAGTTATGAAAATTTTCTATCCTTGTTTAACATAAGTTATCATCTTTATCAAATCTTCGTAGCACATTTAGTTAGTTTAGTTCATTAGAAAATGTTATGGATTGAATTCATACTTGATATCATCTTTATTAGAAAAAGTTATCATCTTTATTAAGAAATAGGGAACAATTAACATGTAGCGACATTAGAAACTTACAAATAAGTTAAGTAAATAAGATGTTATGAGAATTCTCTCCATTTTTATTTGGTGATATTAAAACTTGATAAATGTTATGGATTGAATTCATACTAATTTGTTGCTTCAACAAGGAATATCTATAGATTACGAGTGTTTATTTGTTTTATCTAATATTTAGCTTATAATTTATGGTGCAGGGAGTGGTTGGGTTTTGCAAGTTCAAAGTAGAGGAAAGGAGGGAGGAAGAAGATGCAGGGTGGATGGATTAGGTTAATAGAAGAGTGAAATTATTCAAATCAACATTTTCATGATGGAAAAGTGGATTGGAGCAACTGTAGTACTTTAATCCCTGATGGCAGTAGCAGATCAGGGATCCTAAGTCAAGAGGGTCATAACTATAAACATGTTTTCGAAATTACATCATAATCTTACCAAAAAAAATATAGCTTTATTACTTATCTCTTAATTGTTAATAATTGTTTTGACAAAGGAATATTTAAGATTCAAAAAAAAAAAAATTAAAGATTTACGAGTAATAAATGAATCATGTAAATTTAGTATGTATGAGCTTTAAATACGACACTAATGATGTATATATAAATTAGCTCAAAACGAAAACAACAATTCTAAAACAATATACAACAAAATAGATTAAATAATATCGAGATTGCTTTGTTTTAATAAGCATAGATGTGTACTTGATTAGTAATAAGATACATTCAAAAGATGTAAATATAAATAAACATAAACTCACACATTTTATAGTTAGGTGGTGTGAGAATCATAGATAAGAATTTCAAAACTTCGATGTATTATAAAATAATCACTTTGTACAAATCGGTGCATCGAGGCTACAGCTGCAGTGCATGTGCATTGGTTACGGTGAACACTATAAGTTTTATTTTTTATTCTATAAGTTGAGAAATATATACTGCAAGTTGATAAAAATATACATTCGAATTTTACGATTAAAATTTTACAATATAATGATATCAACTTACAGTATAGAATTCTCAATTTATAGTATAAAAAAACTCAATACAATCAGTTAACTACAGTGACTGCAGCCATGTATTTCCGTGCTCAAATTTTGAAATATTAAATTATTCCTTTTGTCTCAGATAAATTATAATACATTACTAAAAATAAACGTCCCATATAAATTACAACACTTTCATATTAGAAAACTTTAGAATGTCAAAAAAAAACTCAAACTACCCTTACTTATCACATTATCTTCTTTTTCATTATTTCTTCTCTTTTCATTCACTCATATGAGTGTCAAACTAAAATATCACAAAGTTAATATATTTATTAATATTTATGTGAAGTTAACATATTATATTTATTTAGAACGGAGGAAGTAAAAGATGAACAATAATAATAGATTGAGTAGTGAAAATGACAATTAAGGACAAAGGTTTGTGCCCATTGGGGTTTGAAAAGTTAAGCAAATGATACAAATGAACGACAAAAGCACCACTCCTAGGACATAAAAATAACCAAAGAACCCAGATATTTGCTTCTACTAGGGATCGAACTGTCAGATGTTTGGGGGTGATGATTTGACCTAAATGGCCAACCTTTTCCTTCTCCAATTCAATCAAACTTAAATACATACACATGTATTTAGAAAAATCCATGAGGGTCACGTACTGCATCCGCCCCAACCTGGCGACAGGTGAGTGATATGCCTATATTTAAGTTCGGTGTAATTTGATGTAGATATAAGCGAGATTTTACATATTTTCTTTTCCTTATTTTTAGTCATGTTTTACACCTTATTTGTGAGTTTTATTTTGGTAGAAAATGCAAAGAAATATAATGAAAAGAAACAATCGTCAACTTTCTTTTCTTTGTCTTTCTTATGAGCTCTTAAGGATGCGTTTGTGAGTTTTTACAAGGGGAGTCAAAAGATTCTAACGATAAATACATATCCCTTCTCCGAAAATGTGTAATTTTTTTATGGAGGGAATAAAAGGGATTAGGAGGAATGATTGCATTGATTTTTTAAAAAAGAATTCCCTTCAAAGTGGACGGATTAAGACGAATTGAAAGATATAGCTAATCAAAAATTATGTTCTTACCAAAGTTAACTAAAGAAACAATTATTTATGTCGATGTCCTCTCCCCTTTTCTCAACTTCTCGTTCCCTTTCGTCCCTTCCCTTTTTTTTCTCTTCAGTCTTGATAAAACTCACAAAGAGATCCTGTCTTGTAAATTTGACGAGTAAAGAAAAGAAGAGCAATGAAAAGAATAGAAAGTTGGTAGTTTTCATCTATTATCCTCATAAGTTTCGGAAAGAAAATAGTCGATGATCTCCTTTGTTTTGCTTGGGAATGGAGGAGAAAAGAAGAGAAAGTATAATGTGATATCGAAATTACTATCTTATCCCTGTAATTATTCAAAGCAATAAATGTAAGACATGAATAGTGAAAAGGGTAGTAATGCAAGCGCTAAATTTTATTTATTTTTTATTAATTTTTTTTCTCTCCAAATCTTTTCATCTTTGATAAGAAACGATAATGTGGTATCGAAGTTACTATCTTATCCCTGTAATTATTCAAAGCAATAAATGTAAGACATGAATAGTGAAAAGGGTAGTAGTGAAGCGCTAAATTTTATTTATTTTTTTTATTAATTTTTCTTTCTCTTCAAATCTTTTCATCTTTGATAAGAAAATTTAGAAAGAAAAATGATTTTTATATTCTTCATATTTCTCTGTTTTCTTTTCGTTACAAACTTAAAAGCATGCCCGGAAGAGAAAATGATCATCTTTTCTGCTTCTCTTTTTCTTTTCTCTAATGATGAAAACTCACAAGTAGGGTGTAAAAGAAATGGAAAGAAAGGATCTTTCTTCTATATGGGATTCGAAGGGAAAAAATTAAAACAATTAGATTTCTGTTATGAATCATGGATTAATGTGGTGGATGCTTGACCTTGTCTCTCATAAACTCTCATAAATTAACTCAAGGGTTTATGATGCATGTCTTTTGTAATTCCCTCATTTACTCTTGTAAACCCCTAACCAGTCACCTTCGTATATTCAACATATGTATATTATTCTTAACTGTTAGAGTGTATAAATAAGCATGTTTTTATGCTTATGAGATGTCCTAAGATAAGGTAATGTGTGCTATTGACAATACCCATATCCGCCCGAAACCCGATTTAAAAAATTCGGGTATCCTCAAACCTGGTCAAAGTGGGTTTTCTTTGGTTTGACAGGGTACGGGTTTGGGTAAACTCATCGGGTATGGGCTCAGTTGTCCTCCCTAAGCATATACTATGCAGTTTCTTCCTTAAATCGAGTTTTTTTCATTGGGTTTTTGCTTAAGGTTTTTAACGAGGGATAAAAATAATAAACAACAATGTTAAATGATTAAAACATTTAATGGGATGACTAAAGGTCCAAGTAATATGTGAAAATTATAAGTCCACATAAAATGATTAAAAATTCACAATATGAACAAAAATTCGACATAATCGATTATGTAATCTCGACAACATCAAAGGAAGTTTTGCATCTTATAGTAATGATGATGTTGATGTTTATTTCATGTTATTCACATCGGGACGGGGGGTGAGGCTTGTACACTATGCATTCTTTTTGCCCTTGGTCAAGTTTTTTTGTCCTGTTTTGTTTTCTTGATAAAGTTTTTAATAGACGAAAGATTTACATATTTTGAAGGATGAACATCCAAGAAGGAATGTTAAGAATCATGGATTAATATGCTGGATAATTTATCTCTCTCACATAAAACTCTCATGTATTAACTCAAGGATTTATGATGCATATGACAATTTTTAACTCCCACGTTTACTATTGTAACCCCTAACCATTTTGGGAAAATATTAGTACATACCCAAGGGTGTACATCCCCTCAAAAGCGTGGTGTTTGAAAGGTGAGATGATTTAAGTAAAATTTTTATTAATTGTAGTTAATCTAACTTAACCAATCAAACAACAAAAAAGTGCTTGGGGATGTACACCCTCGTGTTGCTCCTAATACTTTCCCTAACCATTCACATATTTATATTAAATGCATGTATGTGACACCTAATTGTTAGAGCCTAAAACTAGCCATTGATTGTAGGCTTATGAGATGTATTAAGAAGAATTTATGAGAGGTACCAATGTATCCAAGTGTTTGTGTGAAATTCAGATAGGGAGCTTGGGTTGTGAGCCCAGGCATTTATGTGGTGGATTTGGATTGTTGGGGCCTAGTCCAAACTACTTCACCTGCAATTACACCAGAAAATAACAGACTGGTTAGTTGGGCCCGAGGAGTTCTCCTCGAAAACCGGCTCCGATGCTTGAGTCAGTAGGGTTCTTAGATTCCCAAGAAATGACAGCAAAGTAGGAACAAAGAAGCTATCTTTTTCGCTTGGCAGGGTAGGTATTTATAATAAAATATTACACCCCTCTTTGTCATACATTTGGCATGTGGGTTCTCTAGCCTTCCATCCACTTTATACCATTTGTCCTCATTCCATTGGTAATTGATTAAGTGTTGGATTATTTTTTTGGGCCTTAGCATATTCTTGGATGTATAATTTTGGGTACCAATAGTTGCCCCTACTCCTGGTCTTGAAGGTGATTTAGGATCGGGAACTTCTAGTGTTGAGGTATCTTATATTAAATCTCGAGGTTTGCCCCCAAGTCCTTGAAGGTCATCTTGGGATTTGAAATTCGTTATAATGGGAGTTGATTGAACTTCCTGAGGCGACCTTGATTGGCCATCACATGTAAAACTCCCATTGGTATCTCAAGCGACACGTTGTACATGTGGCAGCATGCATGCACTTGCCGCCAAAAGTCACATCCCTCAAGGTCGGACGCGATGTTTTGACTTCTTGTTTTATTTAGGAGAGCTTTTTTGTTCTGATCTTTCTTGTCGGTGCAGGCAGTTTCGTGGGTCTCAGGCCTTTGCTCAACGAGAACTTAGCTACGGCTTTTTGGGCCTTGAAAGAGCAGGCAGCGCAGTTCGAGGGTGCTAAGGCTGACGTCGAAAAGAAGGCCCTCGAGTGCTCACAAAGGTTAGTTCTCTCGAGGCCCGGTTGAAGGTGATGGAGGACACCATGGCTCAATAGGACGTTATGATCATCAACTTGATGAGAAAGCTCGGGGAATGGGACTCCCAGCTCCGGTGTTCCTCAATGCGATACAAGGATATCCATGACTAGCTGGAGAAGTACGAATGTAAAGAGGGCACTTGGATCGAGAACACCAAGCAAGAGGGTTTCAACTATAGGTGAGAGTTCACATTTAAGGAGATATTTGCACTCAAGGCTTCGAACCTGAGGAAGTAGCTGGCCGAGCTCGACTTCCCGGAGCAAACCTCATACCCGTTTAAACGAAAGGAGATCAGGCGGGTCCTGATCGTGGATGAAGAGAAGGAGATGGTCGCGCAGTTGGTAGCTGAGGCTAGAGTGGGGAATGAAGGGGAGAATTGGGAAGGTTTTGGGATGGAGAAAGGAAAGCCACCAAGGAAGCCGAGGCCATGGAGGATGCCGACTAGGACCCTATTATGCTTTTCTTGATGTTTTTCTTGAACTTTGCCCCTTAGACATGTCCCTGAGGTTCTATACTGCTGTAATCTCAAATACTTTGGTCTCAGGGATATCCCCGGTTTTTGTCTTGTACTGTTTTTCTTTCTTTAATACAATTTCTATTTCCCTTCATTGGTTTCCGTGACCGGTTACTTTATTTTTAATTTCGTGCCTCATACAATAAATTCGACATCGATTTCGTAATTGTCTTAGAATTATGTTAACAACGCTTAACTCGATAAAACAAATCTCTTATTTATTTACTTTAGGTTAGTTTAAATCTTCTTCTCTTTTTTTTTTTTTTTTTTTCAAGTTTTCAAGTTCATGGTTCCATGGGCTTGGTAGGACTGGTTTCACTCAGACTTTCATATTGTAATGAACTTTCAACTCGAATTTTGACGTTCTTGTTGAAATACCTGACAAGTTTCTTTTGATATGCTAGGGCATTTAGTAGGGCTTTCTCCCGCTTTTCTCCTATGAAATCAAGGCCCTCCCTTAACAAGTGTGGGTTTTTTTATAGCAAGATATCATAACACTCTTGGGTTCGGGTGCTCGAGCTCTACCAATACCACTGCTTCCGTTCCAAGTGGCAGACTATAAGGTGATTCTGAATTAGACTTTTTTTTGGGTAGTATGGTAAGCCTAGAGTGTGCCGGGTAATTCCTCTACCCAGAGACCTTTTGCTTCTGTCAGCCTTCTTACAAGAGCCTTTTTTATTTCCTCGTTGACCACTTCGACTTGTTTATCTAACTGGGAATGTTATACCAAAGCAAAACGTTGTTCGATCCCATACTTGGCATAGAACCTTCCAAAGTTCTATCCTGTAAATTGGGAGTCGTTGTAAGAGATGAGAACTTAGGATATCCCAAACCAGCAAATAACCGACTTCCAAACAAAGTCAGCAGTTGCCCGGTCTCTTATCTTAGGAACTACTTCCGCCTCCACCTACTTTGTGAAGTATTCAGTTGCAACCTTGACGAACTTTCATTAGCCGATTGCTAAGGGAAATGAGCCAAGCATGTCGATTCCCTACTGTTCAAAGGGCCACGTGATGTCAATTGTCATGAGCTTGGAAGCGGGTTGATTGTTGTTTTATGTTGTCCTCTAACATCGGTCGAAACATTTCACTAATTTTGTTGCTTCGGCTTGCATGGTTGGCAACAAATATCCCTATCTGAGGTATTTTTGTGCTAGAATCCAAGCACCATGATTGAAAGTCTCAGAAATAATCTGAGGGGGGGGGGGGGGGGGGGAA
>JAOVYX010017024.1:0-23173 GCA_035668315.1 Drosera spatulata | reverse complement strand
GCTCTGATTTCTAACCTAAGTTTGGCGACTAAAAACAACCGTAGTCGCCAATTTCGCGACTAAAAACAACCGTAGTCGTCAATTTGACGACTAAAAATAATCTTAGTCATCAATTTCGCGACTAAAAATAACCGTAGTCGTCAAATTGGCGACTAAACTTTACAGTAGTCGCCAATTGGGTTACAAAACTCATGAAATGAACAAAACCTTGGGTAAAAAAATTTGCGACCAATAAACAATTTAGTCGCGAATTTAGCGACTATTACAGACGTTAGTCGCCAATTTAGCGACTATTACAGAGTTTAGTCGCCAAATTGGCGACTAACATTATATTTAGTCGTCAAATTAGCGACCAATAATAAAAATAGTCGCCAATTGGGCGACTACCATTAAATTTAGTCGTCAAATGAGCGACTACCATTAAATTTAATCGTCAAATTAGCGACTATCATTAAATTTAGTCGCCAAATTAACGACTATTAATAAAAATAGTCGCCAATTTATCCCAATTTTTTTTTTAAATTAAAGCATTTGTTTTTGCGACTAAAAAGCTGTTTTTAGTCGCAAAAAGGGCGACTAAATTTTTTCTTCGGTCGTCCGTGAGCCTAATTTTTTGTAGTGTTTGCTAGTCGGCCTTTATTTTGATGTTATTTGTCAGTCAAACTGACTTGATCAAAATCTAGTCTTTAAGTTTTACCTGAAGCTAGCCACCATTCTCTTTTGATGTCATTGGGGTCCGTGGCCTTCATTGATTTGGCTGATGTGCCAGTTCATGTTAACTTCATCACCATATATATTCACGACACTGCTTATGACAAGCCCTTGTTGGATGCTAAAATCCAAGTTTCCCCATTTTTATACCTATATGCTGTTTCTTCAGCGAGGGTGAGCCTTGCTTGAATGGTAATGTTGGCATGTTGCTTGATTCTGACCTCGCTGCCGCATGCATAGAAATGCCAAGTAAACACTTTCTCTCCGAAAGAAGAAGAGGTGAGACTCCTGGCCTGGCAGGAAGTGACAGGAACATGGTAATCTGATTGTGTTCCTTTTATCAGGTTATCATATATGTTTATGATCGACTGTTGGCGTTTACCACAAAACTATATCCTCATCTTGATTCTATACTCATTTCACTTCCTTGTAGAAGTTTCAGTCTATATTTTCAACTGGAATAATCCTGTTTGGTGCGATGTTTGTGTAACAAGTATTAGTTGGGTCTGATTGGGTCCTTATGTGTTGTAGGAACAGCAGCAGGGCGGTTTGGTGATGGAGCTGAACCATTTATGGGATCAGGCCGTTTCGGTATAAGTAACTTTCCTGATTTTCCCACCATGTTTCTTCTCTCCTTCATGCAGTGAATACCTGCTGTTAACTCATATCTCCTTGTGCTCTTTAATGACGGCTCGCGCATATTTATTGGGATACAATTTGCTCAGAAGATAAGGAGCTGGAAGATACCTTGAAGTTCTGCTGAGTTCGTATGTTTAATGTTGAGCTCATAAGTACTGTGAGATGTTGTGACTAGTAAGACTGTTTACGTGTGAAGGTGCCGAGGGGTTCTAAATGTTGTATATCTGAATAATCATCCCCGAAGAAGTTGCTGAATTCCATGGCAATGGAATTTTTTTTCTTTTCTTCTAGAATCAGTGTAGCTCGAAACTGCTTTAAAGCAGTTGTTTCTGTAACTTGTGACGAGTAATTTGTATCCATCTATCTTACCTGTTTTAGCTGTTTCTGTAACAATTGGTTAGTCTGACATGCTTTGGTTTACCACCCAGAAATCGTAATACGTTGCTGTGGTATTGTCAGCAGTTCACAAAATCCCGTGTTCTCAAATGTTGTGACATGCTTAAAGCAAGCGCAAGTAAACTGGGTTCAAGAGACTTAAGGAATTACGACGCAGCAGAACTACCTGCTATTGATACGTGAATATTTGATACAAGTACATAGTGGTGAAGTTTTCCTCGAGCGAGATTGTTGTGATGAGGTGACTACGGAGCAAAACCTCTCGTAGGACAACATGAAAAATGGCGAGCTTATGTGCCCAACTCACGAATTTCGAATTTCACTTGCCTTCGTTTATGGCAATATCAAGATTGATCACTGCCACAAGTTCTCTCTTTTCCCATGCTTCGAGAGGAGGAATTGTTTTCTTGAGTTAGTAGCCTCTTTACGATTCCAGCTAATTATTGTATAATCAGCTGTTACCCCTATACAATTCCAACTAACTGATCAAGAGCAACTCCACCCATAAACTTTTATTTGGGTTATCATTTTAATATTTTGACAAGAGGAATGGTAATGTCAAAGATAAAAATTAATCTATCCAAGGCATTACATTCATAAAAAAATTTTGGATAAAAATGTCCTCCTCTCATATCATAACTTGGATATATCAATTCTTGTCTTGTCTTTATCAATTTTCTTTTGACAACCCAAAAAAAAAAAACTTTTGAGATAAATTGACAATGCACTTCACACCCTTCATTTATTTTTTTTAATCACAATGACGAAAATAGAAAGATAGAGAGAAGCATTTGGGAAGAATTTTGATGAAGAATGGGTTGTTATTTGGGTTTCCATTTTTATTTTGTTTGTCAAATTTAAGAATCAAAATGGAATCATCTTTTTTTGGTAATCTAAATGATAATGGAGTGTGGGTGTATTTATCATTTGAATTGTAAAAAATGAAAATAAAACTCAAATGAGAGTGGGGTCTGAGTATTATCCTAAAATATAATATTTTTTTTTGACTCAATTTAATTATAATATTTTTTTTTCGTCATCTCAAAATAAATATAGCATTTCTTCTTCAGTAACGTTTTAATATTAAAAAGTGATGAAATAAATCTCATCTAATACAGTATACCTATTATGTCCTCTCATAAATGTTGTAGTAAACCCCCTATCACTTAAAAAATATTACTCCCTCCATCCCAGATAAAATACGATGTGTTGACTTGTCACGATTACTCCATCGGAATATTAAGGAATGCATTGACTTTGTGATAATTTACTTTGATATCGTTGTGAGTGGATGAAGAATTTGTGAGTGGTGGAGAGAGAAAAAGTAATAAAAGAGAAAATAAATTGATAATATAAAGTATGAATAGTTTGGGATTTTTAACATTCAAAAGTTGCTTAATGCAATATGAAAGTGTTGCAATATATGTGGGACGTCCATTTTTAATAATGTGTCGCAGTTTATCTGGGATAGAGAAAGTATTTCTTCATCAAAATTCATATAAATTCAACACTCGTATAAATTCCTACGCCGGATCAACATATTATACTCTCTTCGTCCCATAATAATTATAACATTTCACAATAGTCATACTATTAATTACGTATTTTAATGCGTTATTTTTTACAAGTAAAACGATAAGAAATTTATTTTGGTCTAAGGATATAGTTTGTAATTTATACTCCCTCTGTCTCATATAGTTTATAACATGTATTTATTTTATATTATTTTATATATATGAATATGAGTTTCGTTTCATATCAAATCACATATTATCGTTCCGCAATATATACTAGATTGAAATACGTAACTTGCACAACCATTGATGTTTCATGATAAATTTATTAAAAAAATTATGTTTGATCGTCGTTACACGCGTGTTAAACTTTGCATCGACATTCATATAAAGTCAAAATGTTATAAATTATATGGGATAAAGATAATATTATGTTTCGATAGCTTTAGAGTAATGTGAATCCATTCTTTTAATGTAATTTTGTGAAAACTACCTACACTTTTTTTTTCGGTTCGTTTCTTGTTAATGTTACCAACATGTTATAATCGGGTCGCTTGGGGCGTTCAATATATCCCCACACAACACCTGACCGAAATATATACTCCTAGTACTAGTATATCCCCACACCATAATCCTTTTGAATAATAATATATAATATTTTTTTCATTTTAAAATGATTTTACGATATAAGATTTTATATATATTAAATTTTTATGAATTTAAAAAAATATTTTTTAAGAATAGTGGATTATTGAGAGTTGAGATAACCAGACATATTGTAAATTAAAAATTACGACAGTTTACAAATGTATTGGTAAAGAAAGATTGATTTGAGGCTTTTTAGAATAAAAATTACTAAAAAAGAAAAGAATATGAGTATATAGGGATAATTAAAAAAAAATATTACATGTATTGTAAAACCAAAAGTGTAATACTAGTGCATTGGCCCTGTTTTGTTAAACGATCAACTAACTCATCGTTTTTTATTATTTTGACATATAACTCACTTATAAAATAGGAAAAATTACTCGAAGATATCATCTAGCAAAAAAAAATTATCAATAAGTAGCATCCTTTTTATTTTTTCCTACCAAGTACCTTACCAACATTTTGTTTAGAAAAAAACTGTACTATTCACGTCTCCTCTTCCTTTTCATTTTTTTAATAAAAAAAATCTTGCTTTTTTATTTGCGTGCATACAATTAGATTCTTCCCATATATTTGCTATGCTAAAGATCTTTTATTTTTATTCTACATGTCCAATGTTCATTGTTCTTCCAACCATAAAAAATAGCATTATCTTATGTCTCCATGTTCGAGCGATTTTTTCTATTGTTCATCATACTTATTACATTCTCCGTCCCATGAAAAATACAACACATACGTATTTGTATTATTATTCTGTACGCATGAATACAAGTCTCGTTTTGATATCAAATCACGTCCTATCGTCCCGTAATATGTATTAGGTTGAAGTACGTAACTTACATAACCATTTATATTTCACGGTAAATTTATAAAAAATTACGTTTGATCATCGTTATACGCGTGTCAAATTTTACATCGACACGCATACCCGGTCAAATTATTACGTTTTTTGTGGGACTGAGGGAGTATTTATTGTCGTCGTCGTCCTTGTCTTTACTTCATCGTCGTCCTCGTCTTTAGTTCGTTGCCCGCAGCGGCGACGGTTCGTTGTCCGGTCATCGTCGTTGTCAGTTCGTCCTCGTTTTTAATTCATTGTCGTCGTCGGTTCGTGTCCGATCTGTGCCGTTGGTAGTTCATCGTCATCGTTAGTTCGTCTTTGTCGATGGTAGTTTGTCATTGTCGTTGGTAGTTCGTCATCGCCGTTAGTTCGTCGTTATTAGTTCGTCGTCGCGAGTTTGTCGTCATCCTTCTCGTCGTCGATCAATGGTTTGTTCGTCATCGTTGAATTTAAAAATAATTGATTTTAGGAAATTAAAGTTTGGATAAATATATATATTTGGGGAAAAAATCTCTTAATTGATTATAGGGTACCTAATGAGAATGAAATAATAATAATACGATATTTTTGTGTAATTAAAATGACATAGAGACACGTATCAAGAATTCTATCTATAAAATACTAGTACTATGATGAGACATGGTGAGCTATGAGAAACGAAGTTCATTACAATGCGTGTTTAATTATGACTTTTTTGAATTGTATTGTAGTAGTACTCCCTCCGTTTCATAATTTTTGCAATATTTATGTATTTTATATTATTTTATACGTATGGATAAGGAGTCTCGTTTTTATATTAAATCACGTCTGATCGTCTCGTAACGTGCATTAGATTGAAATACATAACCTACACAACCGTTGGTTTTTCACGATAAATTTACCAAAAACTATATTTGATAGTCGTACGGTGCGTATCAAATTTTGGTTAGAAAGTGACGAAAAATCAAAACGTTTGTAAAAATACTGAGATGGAGGGAGTAATTTTTTATTTTATTTTTTACGAGTGGAATGTTTTACTATTCCCTACGTCCCAAATTAATCGAAACGTTTTGACTCGGCATGAGAATTTATACGAGTGTTGAATTTGTGTGGATTTTAATAAAGAATGAATACTGCATTGATAATAGTGGAGTTTACTATAGCAGTTATGAGAGGGGTTGGTAAGTGTACTGTACTAGATGAGATTGATTTGATTTTTTTTTGTGATAAAGATTATTAAAAATAAAAATGTTTCATTTATTTTAAAACTGACCAAAAAAACATTTTAATTAATTTAGGATAAAGAAATAACTTTTTAAATCAGTTGATGAAGCGATTTGCTCCTAGCTTCCAACATTCGCACAATGGAATACCACAACCCAACAAAACTTTCAATAATAAAGAAAAAAAAATTTTGAGTATCAAAGGACGAGGTGATTTCAGAGTTTTTCAATCTCTATCCAGCTATAAATGGTTACAATACTAAAAAGAAGAAATTTTGAGTATCAAAGAACAAGGTGATTTCAGAGATTTTCAATCTCTATCCAGTAGTAAATGGCGTTGTACTGCCGTTTTTTGGGCTCGATTTTTTGGATTTCCATTTCTCATGTACTTCCGTCTCGTATTAATCGAAACGTTTTGATTCGATACGAGAATTTATACAAGTATTGAATTTGTGTGGATTTTGATGAAAAATGAATATTTTTTTGATGATAGTGGGGGTTTACTATAACAATTGTGACAAGAGTTAGTATGTGTATTGTAGCAGATGAGATTGATTTGATATTTTTTTATATTAAAGGGTTACCAAAAATAAAAACATTTTATTTATTTTGAGACTGATAAAAAAAAACATTTCAATTAATCTGGGACGGAGGGAGTAAGTAAAAACAATTTTGCTTTTAATTTGTCTTTAGAGCACTTGCATTGGATTACCTAAAATAGATAAGTTATGTAATTTAGATAACGAAAATGAAAAATTAAGCAAAAATTGGTCCTACATGAGAATCTCTAATTATTACCTATTGTATTATTATGAAAAATGAATCGATAACTTTTGGGATACACTGTAACATCTGTAACTAATAATTTTTTTTTGTGTGTAAGTGTAAGTGAGAGAGAAGGGTTCTTATATTGGTTCAGGACAAAAAAAAATTTGGTGCACTATAGCACTGCACAAAAAAATACTTTGGGGAGGAGACGGCAGATGGACGATGACGACTCCAAGGGTACGGTTGTTCAAGGCGATGTCGTTGGCTGTATGTTTGGTGTGTGTTTGAATGTCCTGGGCGAAGGAGAGAGAGTGAATGTGAGAGTAAAGAAGTAAAAGATATAAAATATTATTAACAAAAAGATGTAGAGATTTTGATGCAGTAGGTGACAAATCAAGATTCTATAAAATGTGAAAAGGGGAATTTGAGTATGTAAAATAGAGAATTTGTTAAGAGATTCTAATGCAAGTGCTCTTAGACATCTATTCTATGTTTGAATGCTCAAACAAGATATTACCTCTGATTCAAATTAATTATTCTCCATTTCATAATAATTATAACGCTTGATCATATAAGGTATAAAGTTAACGACGTTACAAATGATTCTTGGGATGAGCAAACGATGTTTTTTGTTGTTTCATTCGTTTGAAATACTGAAAACAAAAAGACACAACTGTTTTATCAGTTAGTGAAACGAAAAAGAAAACAACGATATCAAATAGAACCTAAAAATAAAAAACTATCTCTTGGATCCAAAACAATTGCATCATTTTATCAAATCAAAATGTTCCGAAAAAAAATTTTAAGACTCAGTGGAACGAAAACAAAAAAACAATAACAATACCAAATGGACCCTAAATAATAAAAAACTATCTTTAGGACCTAAAACAATTGCATCATTTTACCAAATCAAAATGTTCCAAAAAAATTTTAAAAACACTTGAATAAAATATATCTATAATTTATGACACGTCAAATAGATTTTATGTCGAGTCAAATCGTTATATCTAAATGGAGACGAAGGGAGTATTATATATCATTGTTCAAAATGATTATGGTGTGGGGATATACTACTAGGAGTATTTTTCGGGATTTTTTTTAATTGGGCTTTTTTACAAATAAAATTTCCAAAATATGATCGTAAAGAAGTTAATTTCCAAAATAGACATTTTCTCAAAATCTAGTGAGAAGACGCGTCCTGCTCGTTTTTCATGAGAAGGTGCAGAGCATCTTTATTGTGCCTAAAGACGGCACCTTTAATGTGAAGGCGCAGGGCGGCTTTACCATAATCTTTTTCCTTTTTTTTTTCCTTTTGAACCATTTGTCTTACTTTTGCCCTAACTTCGGTCTAGTTATATGTTACAGTTTTGACCTTTTAATTTAACACAGATATAATTAAAATAAACATATTTTTTATTCATTACAAATATCTTAAACATACAGATGATATGACATTGATAAGATAAGAGACAACACATAACCTAATTAAATAATACAACAACTTTCGAAGATCTTACTTAAATTAATTCATATCCACGACCTAAGAATATTGGGTTTGTTCCGTCTTCCATGTGTTTCTAAAGAAATTCTCCCTATACCTCATCTGTTCTAATCATTTGATATTTTCAACGATTTGTGGTGGTATCTTTGTAGACATAAGAGATCACCGGATCTGGACATATAGTTTTACACGTTCGGGATTGTTCTCCAGGAAAGGAATGCAATTCTTTATAAATTGAAGAGACTCATATATACTTAACGTTAGATAAGTCAGTTTATCATCGTAAAAAAATGAATCAAGTGTTGTGCCTCTCAATGTCGTGTTTTGGTCTCCTTCGTAGAAGAGATGAGTAACGATTTTCTCAAAACTCGTATCTGAGCTCGAAGAATCCTGATTGGTTGTGAGATTCATCGCCGGCGATGCAGGAGATCCGCAATTGTTGACGTCAGTCTCATATATTTTTACGACCATGTAATGTCAAGTTGAGTGCTGATCATCCGTAATCTCATACGATCTAAAGCCTCCAGCTCCAATTCGTGGATGGCATGCATCGACAATTTTTCTTCCGAATGTTGATCTTCGGTACATCTCTGCCCTCTTGTAATCGTCCTGGGTAGCATAAAGTTCGATCGATTGACCCATTGGATGACAATAACAAAGAAGACAGAACCAATTTTTTTCAGAATCGATCTGAATGTAATTTAGACCGAGAGAATTCTCGTTTGCGTACATGATTTTCATTTCGGAGTTCACTTTAAACACACCATCCTCCGCTCGAATTTTGGCCACCAATTGGGCGTAAGAGTAATTCAGTAAGCGCATCTCACATATTCTTAGTTGTCCACCGAACCATGAGATTTCTCTCGTGGTCAGTTCGGACAACCAAGTCCCTCCTACGTGTAGTTTAATCTCTATCTTTATGAAACTCATATTTCTGTAAAATGAGGATTGAGTTTGATGAAAAAAGTTGGGAAGATAGAAGAGTATTGAGTAAGTGTTTAATGAATGACGAGATAACGGTAGAGATGGATGAGTCAAGACCTTTATAGAGGACAGAAGATGAATGGTAGCTGATTAATTATAAATGTTAAATAATAGTTGTTGAGTGTTGAACGTTAGGTGAATGATAGGTTATCCCAATTAATGACGGATGATAAAAGATGTTAGTCAAAGCATCCAATGCTAGTAAAAGCATTTGGGATGTGCCAGTGAAATCATCTCATGCTAGTGAATCTAAGGCTTCGATTATGTTTCGAGTACATGATAATATTAAGATGTAGTTGATCGATAGATAGAATGGAAACGAAAAATAAAACGATAGAGATAAGTAGAGATGATGCATGAAACGATAATACTTAAGACATAATACAAGACGGTCTTAATACATAATATCGGATTACATATTATAAATTCAACGATAAATCTAGGTTTCATTTATAAGTATTCATCTTGACCGTTGATGTATTTTTTTAATGTTGGTTTGACAAAGAAACAAATCCTACACTTACGATACATTGATGATTTTTTTAAATGTTAGTTTTACCACAAAACAAATCCTGATCGTCTAAGTATTTGGGAACATAACGGTGTACATGATCGATAAATAGAATGGAAACTATAACTAAAACAATAGGGATATGTATAGATGACACACGATCGATAATACATGATCGATAAATAGAATGGAAACTATAACTAAAACATACTGGTATAATACATAAGTCATAATCCTTGAAATTAAACTCCGGCACTACATAATATATGATACAAAATAAAAAAAATTATAAAATCCGAACTACATAATACATGAGTAGAAAGTCCTGATAACTCGAAAAGAAAATCCAGAGGTACAGTACAACTCGAATATATCACCCTCGCCCTCGTCTGCCTCCTTTAACCCTGGCACTACTTCTAGTCGGTCCGCCTGCATAAGTAGAAAGAGTGAACCTATCTGGTGGTGCACGATGCCTCGGAGATAAATCATCAAAATGGTCATGATCATCTCGATGATATGAACGTCCAACATCGTCAGGATCTGCAGCAGCATCATCGGCATCATCAGGATCTGCAGCCAAATCATCAGCCTAGCCATGATCATGATCATCTTTAAGATGGTAGTGCTGGTCGAAGACTCCTGCATGATCATCTCCGGTTTTGCTCATCGTCTGTGCGCTGGACTGGCTCATCGTCTAACGATCCAACCTCTATATCAAAATCATGCTCAAAGCCATCCTCCGACGCGGTATCTCTGATCTGCTGAAATATCTCTCGAAGTTCTCGAGAATCTGCTCTGTGTGATAACCTACGGATAAGATCATGAATACTACTAGCAGCACGAAATAGGCCTCTGATGACACCTGTGCGACGAATCCTGGGAGGATTTATGCGCTGTCGAGTGATCTGATGACATCATAAAAGGTAACCTGGAGTAGTGGAAGTCCGCCCTCGGCCTGGTGCTGACATAACACATAATGTCGCTCTGCGTCATTCCAACGATCGACGTGTACCTGATGATGACGGAAACAATCAAAATCCCCACCTCGCCCATGTCTGGTGACATCATGAAACTCATCATGCATGTTGTGGCCCTGTGGGATCGTCTGTATCTGATGAAACTGTCATGCCGTACGAAAAGACGAGTAATACTTGACTGTAGCAAAGTGGATGAGCGGAACATGAGAAAACGAAATGGCTTTATCTGCCTCATCCATAAAGTCCTCGATCAGACATGTCCTTTAATCTCTCCTTAGTATACAACTCCCAAATGAACTCGATTGTCGGGTACTGATCCAACAATGAGCAAAAATGCCTAACAGTGGAGCTCCTATTGGGAATAAGATGTTTACCCTTTATGTCGGACCACCTTTATATGAACATAAAAATACTTTTCGAATCAAAAAACCATAGTGATATTGAAAATAGCATTTCTTATCAAAATAACATTAAGTACTTACCTGTAAGTTAGACGGAAAATAGCAACAAGAGAAGGTGAATCTGCAATCTTGCTCGGTCTCACCATCGGGATCCTCTCCCATGCCCAAAGCTTTAGAAGAATAGTGCAACCACCGGACCTCGGTCTGGTGTCGCCATCCTCAGATTTAGTCGTCTGGAAACACCGCCAGAGGGTCCTATATAAAAAGGACAAAATGACGGAGCCACAAGAATAGTCGGAGATTTGATCCCAGCGATCAAGGACATGAAGCCACATGGATGGGACCTCCCCCCAGTGCTATCTGGAAAGAGCTAGGATTCGATCAAGTGCAAAATGTATGCTCTCATAAATCTAATAACGGCCAACTCGTCAGCATCCGTCGGTAACTCTCTGAAGTGAGTGCGAAGCCAGACAATTGTACAGTATGACCCCCGCCAACCACTAGGAGTCAAACCTAGAAGTGACCACATAAGGCATGATAGTCGCCTCTGGTATGAACGATGATCGGCGTCCTATAGCTACGAAAACCTAACAATAGCGCTACGTCCTTCAGCGTCACTGTAGCCTCCCCAGATCAAAGATGGAATGTATGTATCTCAAGTCTCCACCTCTCGACTAATACTGTAATCAATGAATAATCGATGGGTATGTCTACTATCCTGTGGAACCACCGAAATTCTACTCCGGCTGATGCAAGTCGATTCAATACCCTCGGGTGTGGCTTCCATGAATGATGACGTGCAACCAAAAAACGATCTAGGTTCTAAAATAAAAATAATAAAAGAAAAGTATATTATTTTTAAGTTATACAGAACCTCTATATCCATTAAAGTCAAGAAAGTAAGATTTTATCCTCTCCTCTCCATATGACCTTCGATCTGTGCTGTGACTAACGAGTCAGGACCGCACTGACTAGTGGACCCGTCACGTCGACATCGTCAATAATCTCGCCCTCCACCTCCGGTGGCGCTGGAGCACTACTACCGCTACCTCGAAGAACCGTTGGTCTACGACTAGTGGTTGTGGGTGTCGACATGAAGGGAAATTATCGGAAGGCTGGCCTGTGGCCTGTGTATTGATAGGCTGCTCCTCATCCCCCTGTGGGCTCCGAAGTGTCCTTAGTAGCCTCATAAGCGGTGGCATCTAATTAAATAATCACATGACAAGATCAAATATAACGAGATAAAAAACCGATATAGATAGACGGGTTATCAAGTTGTCTCAACAAAGGAGTGCAAACTTATTTATTGAAAATGGAAATGATACAGATGAATCTAAAACAAACGATGGAACAATCTCTTCATCAGTTCGCGACGAGTAATGCTGGGCCTCAAAGTTCCCTTTCCGAAATTGTTAGGCGGCCTTATTCGAAAGGGGCCAAACATGCCCTCAACAGGTGGAGCAATAGGTGACGGTTGAACAGGAGCTTCGTTTGAAAGAAGAATTGTCTCGACCTTCAAGAATTATTAGCAACCTGTTTGAGACCTCCAAAAAAGCAAGACCATGTCTCGATCGACTTCTTCCCTTACATTGCAAAAGCAATAGGGAAGAGCTAAATATTGGCATCATAGCCCACTGTAATATACATGGTGCCATGGTACTTTCCTTTGAGGAAAGTAGCATCAACGCTGATCACGGGACGACAATGCTTTCATCCTTCGATTCTCGGTTTGAAAGCCCAAAAAAAGGATTGAACCACCGATGATTGGGAATATTCATTGGCGTATAACGATAGAATACCACCGAAGCAGGGTTGGCTAGCTTCACGGCATCCAGGAACTTAGGAAGCACCACGAAAGACTTATCCCAATCGCCTAAAAGTTCTACAATAGTTTTCTGTTGGGCAAGCCATGCTTTCTTGTAACTGATCGTACGATGGTAATTCCCCTCTATCATCGTCCGGATGACCTTCACTTTCAAGGAGAGGTCCGCGGCTACAACATGTTGAATGTGATCCGCAATGAACTGCAACGATAGCTGCGCATGATCATCTCCAAAATTCTGTGTGTTGCAAGTGTGAGCCCCGGTATTATTGTTGATCCTCCATCTGTTGCTACCTTTTGGCTTCATGGCTCTGAGATGCCATTTACAGCTGCGTGGATCATCATTCTTCTACTATTTACACCTCAAATCAATTATCGCTCCCTTTGATGTCAGCACGCGGTATTCTACACCATGACGGATGGCTGAATCTGTAATATGGTGTAAGCAATTCGTCTTACAATGAAATTCCATGTCCTCCCTAAGGTCGGAATGAAAAAGGGCAATAATCGGTTCATCACGATTGTTGACTGCTTCTAGTATCCAGCTCACTTCGGTGTACATTGAAACCAAACTCCATCCTAGAGTCGGAGCAACAACAACAATGTTATCATCGTCAGCAGCTTGCACACGATCATCATCATTATCATCCTCACCCTCACCATCTTCAGCTTAAATGTGATCCTCATCATCATTGTCATCCTCATTGTCAAAACTAGTAGGCTCATCGACATTTGCATCTTTCACTGGTTCATGGTCTCCTTGGACATCAGCCTCGTCTTCGCTGTCCACGTCATCATCAAAGTTCGACAAACAATCGTTCCCGCTGTATTGTATCCAAGCCGTTTCTTCCGATGCTACATGAGCAGGGAAGATAGAAAGGTCAATAGCAAGATCATCATCGTCCTCACCGCTAGCCGTATCCACGGGCAAAGATGATTAAGACTGTGCTGGAATAGATTGCTGAGAATGTACTGAAAAACCTGAATGTGCCGGGACGTCAGGAACATTGCGTTTCACGTACCACATCGCATAACAACATTGGACGTTCTGAAATATGTCGAATGATGTTTGCAAAATCACATCATCCTTGAGCTGGAACATATGTGATGTGCCCGGAGTTTGAGGCAGTTTAGCCCAAATGTTAATCTGGGAAGGTTCCCAGCCCACATCAGCTTTGCCACAGATGTTCCTTGCATAATCTATCAATCCCTAACCAAGTGTGAAGTTTAGAAAGACTTTCGGTTTCTCCTGGAACTGATCGTCATCATTGATTTTCGTACATCGTGTATCCCAATAACAAAAGATTGAGAATTGTTGAAATGTCATACCTATATCATTTTCAAACCTTAAAGATTGAGAATTCAAAATTGTATGTGACAACAACACGATGTACTAATCCAATAACATATAAAACTAATCTCAACATATGATGAGTACGGAGCACTACTCCTAAATAATCATCATTCACAATGTTGTGGTGCATATGTATAAAATCTTCGTAGCTGTGTCTGTGTGAGGGCTAATGGTGCAGATGGTTTATGGCAAATTCAAATGATCGTGTATGACCTTGTGTCCTGTGTGAATTGTGGTGCAGGCACGTGGCAGGGAATATTGAGGAAGGTGCGTGAGAAACTTCCTGCGATTGTATTGTGTGCAATGGTTCGCCCCTCCTACGTGTATATTTTTTGGACCATGATTCACTATTATTGTTATTGGTATGGTCATTCATTAATAGCGAGTGTTATTCGTCAAAAGTGATTACTGTATTTGGTATTCATTGTTTTAAATTATGAAAAATAAAATCAATAATAAAAATAAATACTAATAATGAAATTGAAAATATTTTATAAAATAAAATTATTTTTATACAGTGGATTTTGAATATTATATCCAGATAAAACAATAAATAGAATTTGAAAACCCATTTTCTGATTTTTTTTATTTCTATTTATGTTTCGTTCGCTTCAAAAACTGAAAACAAAAATAAACATCACTATTTTATCAATCATTGAAACGAAAACATAAAATAATAATGATATAAAACAGACCAAAAAAAAAAAAAAAAACCTATCTCTTAGACCCATTTTTCTTACATCCTCTCATCAGTCACTCATCACTGTCACATCACAATGACGAAATATCTATTTTTCCAACCACTCATCGCCACATTCATCCTCCTATCCGCCTCCTCTTTTTATCTCTTTTCCGACGGCGGAGGCGACTTCCTCACATTGACGTCCTCCATCTCACTGTTCTCGATTGACCCACCCTCCACTCCTACTCCACCACCACCACCGGTTTCGTCCACCTCTCCATCGTCATCACCACCACCGGTTTTGTCCACCTCTCCCTCGTCATCACCAGCCCCATCACCAGATTCACCACCACCATATCACACCTCCCCCACTCATCATCACTCGGTGCCGACCCCTGGCCACCTCGTGCCTGCCGTCCCAACCTCGCCCTCTTCTCTTCATGGTATCAGTTGACCATGGTATCAGTCGAGATGCAGATCTCGAGCTGAGCACGCATGACCTCGAGTCCGGACTTGGTTTTGGTTCTGGTTTCGGTTCCACCTCCACACCATCCAGTTCAGGTCTCCGTCAGCATTCCTCCGCTTCCTCGGTCCAGCGTTCCTCCATTCCCCCAATCGGGCTTCTCTCCTTTTCCTCGCCAGGAGTCTGATTGGTGGCGGTGTGCCCTTTTATCATGAGCTTTATTCCTTGAATCATGTATATAATTGTGTCGTGCGATCTTTTTCTGGAATTATAATGTTAATACAGACCCTGAAGAGCGAGATGACGAACCCGACCTATAGCCATAGGAGGGTTAAGAGTGCAATTCAGGGTGTTGGCCTTTCATCTAAGCAACCATCATGGAATATGACCTGCTTCAGTAGCTTGTTTCTTGGTAGAGAGGATCACATCTAATCCTTGGTACCATGTAACCTTTCTGCACTTGTGATCCAACAGAGCAACCATCACAAATGTCTCTCGACATAATGAGACGGCGCTGAACAGATTGTGAGTAATTCATCATGGTTTTGTGAATTCCCTTGACACAGGCCACACGGCGCTGAACAGATTGTGAGTAGAGGTCACAAGCTTAACCCCCGATTTCTCGTATATCTCATCAACAATTTACAATTAATAACGTGTACCATCAAGGGGCACTAACGCCTGTTTTGTCTCATAACAACAAAAGAGCTTCATACACAGAAGCAAGGACAAGACATTATAATTCAATGAATGGAGCTCATTGCTGGTTCATGACATTGTCGATGACATGCGTTGGCGGGTGCCCTTCTCCCTGGTTCTACAAAGCAACCATCACAAATGTCTCGTATAGATGTGGCTATAGGAGTTGGCTAACTAACTAGTTATAGCAATAATACAAATGCAAACCACACCAGTGAGCTCATCTACATTTAGTCCGAACCCTTGCGGAATAGGATGGGTGACAGTATGCGACCAAGCTGCAGCGAGCTCTTCTTGGTGATTGATGGATCTCTATGGACGAGCGGTTCAGGGGTTCTAATTGTGTGTGAGGGAATCCCGAGGGCCACTTGTTTTTCTTTATAGGTCGCCCAGGTAACTAAATATAGTCCGGCAATGATGAAGAATCCTCCAAGCACACTGCAATACAAACACGTCCTGCTTTAATAGGAGGAAGAAAATAACAGAAACTTCGAGTTTCTTCTAAGGTTATAGGAAAAGGCAAAACAGTCAGAAATCAATGATTATAGAAACTCGGACCGAGTGAAAGTGAAACAAACTTTATGAGATGGAACTTACCTTCCCATATATATGGGGCTCCCGAGGAATGTCCGTGACAAGATGGCAGATGCGGCAGGTTGAAGTGGGACGTAAAGAGCGACTAGAGCTGGTCCCAACATTTTATTAGACCACGTTAGTAGTCCATGGTTGAAAGCAGACGCAACAACTCCCTGAAAAAAAGCACAGTGATGGTATTACTCAGTGCAACAGATGCACTTGACAGCCAGCAGATGCTAGAACAACCAAATAAAACCCTCTGAGCCTCAGCAAAGTGGAGCACGAGGGACCCAATCCCAAAACCAACCTCGTCATTGATCTAAAACTTTCCAAAATTCTGGTGGTGAACTTATAAACGCAGGGAATTCAGGAATCCAAGTTCCGATCACCATGCCTAAGATAGCCTAATGATCTAATTGGTAATGGTGAAGGCGCTATTTGTTTTGAATTTCGGCATAATTGGCTTCATTTCAAATTTGATCTGCAGTTAAAATACATCCTCGGACCATTAGATCAATGATGTCCCAAACTATTTCCCTTGGTTGCGGCTGAACCTATCTTGCCATACAGTTACTACATGTGAGCCACATCGAGTCTTGTTGCAGCCTAAAAAAAGCGAAAGTGTAGTTCACTATCCTCCACAATCAAGGATAACAAAAATTTTCTCCTATGGATATTTCATATTCGTCTTCAGCAAAGAAACAAAGTCATACACAGAGGATTAAGCAGCAAAAGCATAAGGGAATTAGTGAATGTGATAACTACCCATCTATGGTGAACTTACAGCATAGAAAATAGCAAAGAACTCAGATTGCGTCAAGCTCCAGTCTGTTGTATTGTCGGTCAGAAAGAATGCTGAAGTAACCATCATAAGAGCACCGAAAAAG
The DNA here is from genome assembly GCA_035668315.1 of Drosera spatulata. Taxonomy (NCBI): domain Eukaryota; kingdom Viridiplantae; phylum Streptophyta; class Magnoliopsida; order Caryophyllales; family Droseraceae; genus Drosera; species Drosera spatulata. Next base: position 5,600 of record JAOVYX010017024.1, on the reverse strand, counting down.
TATGAATATGCTGTCACTGACAGGATGGCCGGATATCTCTTAAGAAGTGAACCCTGAAAGTTTTGCCCCACAGAAGGTCAGCATCTAATGTGGAATGGGGAAGATAGTTCTTGTCATCAGATGAAGCTACCATCTGCATTACGTTCAGTAATATAAGGACGGAACGATTCATTACTTTCTAAGCATCATTGTTGCCAATGGTAATCTCAATCAGCTATTTGATTCTTCCTAACACCTCACAAGTGTATGGAAAATGGAATGCTTTTCTTTCTTTCTTTCACGCATCACCTGAACAAGTTTGTAACCATGTGTATCTTACTATCAGGGTATGAGCTAGTATCCAATGAACATAATTTTTTTCTATCTGGAGGTAGATATCTTCTCATATATTGGATGGAAGATCGGTAAATGAACTTCCAACAATGGATCGTTCTCCCTAGCATGCTCATGTTAGAAAGAAGGTGCTCGAGAAAAAAGTGAAGTAAAACAAGAAACCAAGGAGCTACAGTTTTAAACAAAACCTTGGAGATCTTCATGCAAGGGAGAAGGGGGGTTAAATTAATGTAGCGATAAAATAGAAACCTGAATAGCAAGGTATGCGGCCATGCACATGCAATTGCCTAGTAGGCATAGTACACCAAGGTGCCGCTGCTCAAGCCCAAACTCAATAAGAGTAGCAACAAGCCATCCAACTGGTTCTGGCTGGCCCTTTGCGCTGATTTCATTATGTAACGACAAGTCTAATTCTCGATATCCAATTATAGCAGGTCCCTTGAATACAACCATCACCATGGCGCCAAAAACACATGCAAGCGTACCCCCGACCTTCATCCGCCCTTCTCTCTTTAGCAAATTCACCGTCTCTGTGCTGAGAATACAAGATTGGTGAACATAATGAATACCTAGTGGCGAAATATTATTAAAACCACACGACAAATCATGCTTGGAACAGACCCCATGCCCAACGCTAGTAGGAAAGTGAAGACCGGGATCGAAGGCTGTACAGCTGCAGCATAGGTTGGATTCGTGTAGCTCAGACCGAAAAGAAACAAAAGCTGGTTCCCAAAAATCCTACTCAAATAACAAAAGAAAAAAAAATGAGCAATGCTTGAATTGACTGACATAGAAATTCAAAAAATAAAACTCAACTCAGCGTCAATAATTTACTTACCCTGTCAGCCCAAGAAAGAAAAATGTAATTAGAAAGCTTCTTGAAATTGGAGGCCTCATTCGCCTGCAAACAAGGAAGAAATGAAAACAAATGAGAAACTTGCACAAACGCATAGATGCATGCATGATGTCAAGCTAGCACAATATGCCTGGAGGTATCCTATAACACGTGTATGTTAAAAACTCCATTGAGAATAAAGACAACTAAACAGGCCAGATATAATTTTCTCACTGACTGCTTGATTTACATGTTAGCTACGAAACAACACTAAAGATTCGTGTTCTTCGCTTAAGAAGATCCATAAATCCAATTGTTACATATAGAAGAAAAATTTGCAATGCCAGGATTCAGACAACTACGAAACACTAATCATGCTTTCATAATCGTCTTTCGCAATTCTCAAATCCCAAACCTCTACGCTGACAGTCAAGTAAGTGATCATCATAGAATCACAAATAATATATCACGCATCTACAGATCATTCATCATGCCCAGTGCCGAGAGACATACAGCTCATCACACTTGCACAAATAAGTCATCATATCCAATTCCTGGAGACATACTGTTTCAAGTGCACAAAACTCATCATTCTTGCACAATTGCTCTTACCCAAACCTTCACAGTTTCACAATCACACGATTAACACCAATCGTAACACTAATCACTTATAACAAACTTATGTTCCACTCACTCAAACCCTTCTTCAACAGAATCATCAATTCCTTACAACTGTAAAAGCTCAGAACCCTAAACATGAGTCAGCCACTAATCCTCTGCACTAAAAATCAGCTAACAAAAACCACAACGCAACACAAATCGAACAACACGTCCTCATAAGCAAATCACCAAACACAAATGCACAGAACACACGAATAAATCGATCTATCAACAATCAACAAATCAAACTCCGAATCCACACAGATCCGCCTCTTTTCACTCACTTTTCGCGAACATACGCGAGAGGAGCGAGGATCGAGAGCGCGAGCAGATCTCGAAACACACAGAACACGATCTGGTTGATTCCGACATTGAGCGCGACTTTCGTCAACACATGATACCCTCCGTTGATCAACTGCACCAACACCAACGCCGCGTGCGCCTTCCACGGCTCCACGCTCCCTCCTCCGCCACCACCTCCACCGCCTTTCACTCCTCCGCCTCCGCCGCCGCCAAGGACAGCGATTCCGACCATTTCCACTCACATACGTCACCTCGATTCCTCGATCTATGAGACTTCTATTCGTCTCAGAGATCGGAATCGGAGATCGTCGATGGCGGTTGAGGTGAGGTTAGTGTTGGTGTTGGATTTGGAATGTTGGCTTTGGATTTACTCAAAGGGGGAAGGGTTAATTATTGGTGATGAGAGTGATTTTGGGGGGTATAATAATGGTGTGATAATGTGATTATTGGGGTTAATAATTAGGGTTATGTGAAGGTGAAGAGTAACTTGTGATTTGGTGGGTCACGTGTAAGAGGCAACTACGTGCACTTTGAGTGTAATGTAATGCGAGTAAGGGTACTTTGAGTGAAATGTAATGTTCGTGAAAATGTTGGAGTTGGATCAAATATACATGTGCAGTTTTTCTCTTTAACAATTGTGGATGTTATTCCGAGAATATTATGTTAAATATTATAATAAAAAATAATTGATAATTATAATTTATTTTTATTATTTTGGAGATTGTTCATTGATAAATAACTAAGATTTTAGCCCATGTCTAAAATGTTTAAGTTGAAGGGCATTTGTGGAATTATTGGCATAAAAATCCTTTGGTTGATTGCAGTGTTGTGTCTATCGCAATGATCCTCTTAATTTATGACTCTACGATATTACTATTAAAGAAAACCTTTTGAACAATCACAACTTTAATTGCTTCTTGTTTTGTTATATAAGAGCAACTTTAATGCAATTGTTATATGGATAGACATTATATATTATATCATTTGTTCAAAATAAGTGTATTTCAATGATAAAATTTGACATTTGTCAAATGTTATGTCATATTTGATAACAAAAATGATTATTGTCATTTTTTATCTCTTCTCACAAAACGTGATGTACTAATCCTAACATCAAAAACAACATAGGTGATATTATTCTATTCACATAGACATATTATACCATAGTTCTAAATGAAGTGGCATTACTAAATTTTGACAATGGACAAAATGAAAATTTGCCAACACCAAAATGCATTGTAGCATTGGAGTTTGCTCCAAGTAAATGTGCATGTTGTTACAATGAACCCTACAACAAAAAAATTCATTAAAATTGTGTGAAATTATTGGTTTTTTGTTTTTTTAAAGTAGAGTTTAAATCGATATAATTCAGATAGGGTTTGGATTTATATGGTTAAGCATACACAAAGTTATGTATGTTAAAACTATTGGATCTTCAAATCAATAATTAAGATTAAAAATTTATTTTTTTCTCAAATGAGTTTTTAATCTCAATCATTAATTATCAAATCTAATGATCTATCTACATAAGAAATTATGTGACTAGTCAAACAAATACTCCCTCCGTCTCAAAAATATCGTAATTTTTTTATCGGATATGCATGACGATAGAAGGTTTGGTCGATATTACGAGACGATCAAACATTTTTTTTTTGCGAAAATATCGTGAAATATTAATGATAATTTATGTCATATATTATAATCGTGAATCATTAAAAAATTTAAATCGTATTATTTAGATGAAAAACAAACCCCTTAAAATTACATACTGAATAATAAAAAAATATTATAATAATTATGAAAATTATTTTCTCACATTCAGATATCATTATCAACCATACCAATCTGGGATTAGTATGAGTAATCCCGGCCCATGTCCATAAGCCGCCGCTGACGGCTTAGTTGTGTTGAAGCTATTCTTCAAAATCCATTCATCGTTCCTCCACCAATCACCGCCGCAATCTAGCCGGCGGCGAACGCATTCTCAACCACCGCTCCATCGCAATTCAAAGGCGAATCGGAAAAGATAACGATTCGATTGAGGGTGTGATAATGGAGGAAAGGAACGAGGAGACGCCGGTGTTCCTCGACCGCTCGTCTCGAGCCACCAGAGGAAAACGGTGAGTGACTCCATTATCTAATCATCGAAATTGTTGCTCGTGAAAATCGATGTCATATAGTCGCTGAAATTAAAGAGATTGATTGGCTGTTGTTTTTGTTATTAGCATGACGAAATTGCTTGATGATGAGCTTGAAGAGGACGAGATGTTCTGGAACCAGGAAGCCCTCAAAGAGGTAACCGTCTTCGATGAATTAACGATTCACGGTTATTATGTCGACACGAATGCGAGATGATCTTAGTGTATTTTTGATGTTGCAAGTGTGAGAAATTTACTGATTGGACTGCTGAGTGCTGATCTTTATGTTTTGGGCTGTAAATAGAGTCAATCTAGTGTATTTCTGCTTGAGATTGCTTGATTAATGCTCGTATGAGATTGTCTTAGGAGCATAATGAGCTGACTTTGAAATTAATCGTGCGAACTTCTTTACGGTTTAGTTGAGTCGGTTCGTGTCGTAGATTGATGAGGAAACACAAATGGAGACTTGAAAATCAATTAAGAACTTGTGTTGAACTCGTATCAGATTGACTCATAATACTGAGGAGTCAGCATGAGTTCAGTGCATTAACTTGTTAATTGCTAATGAATCGGGTTTCTGAGACCTTAATAGAACTGCTGACTCAATTTTCTGCTTATTGGATTTGAAAATATTGATACTGATCGGATCTAACAGCCTCCTATTCTTGTTCCTAAAATATCTTATATGTTTTTTTTTCCTCTCTGAAAATGAAAGACGGTGCTTATTTGGTAAGCCAGTCTGAAGTGATTGGTCAGAGTTCTGTGGCATTTGACTCATATTTGGTGCATCGTCGTGTGTAGGAGGAGAACGATGACCAGTATGAAGAGGAAGAAGGAGGAGAAGTTGCCGATGAGTTTGATAGCGACTTCAATGATGATGTCAGTATACTGAGTCGGTGTTTCAGTTATGTGGAAATTTTCATGCTGGTAATTGCAGCTCTTCCCATTTCCGGTTCTAATACCTCTGTGTTGGCTGCAGGAGTCTGAACCAGATAATGATGTTGTAAATGATGTGGAGGACAGGTGAGCTTCTAAGTTTGAATGTCATATTCTTACACTTTTAGTGTCATAGGTAAATGTTCTTTTATGTGTAGGACTCGACCCAAGAAACGGCTTATATTTCCAGGGAAGGCTCCTTCGAAGAAAAAGAAGAAGATGAAAAAGGATTTGTTGCAGATCAACAAGACTCAGAAGGAGGAAAAATTATCCAATAATTCTAGGCCGCCTCATGATCTTGATGCCCCAGATGACACAGAAGGGGAAAAATCTGTAAGGAAATCTACTAGAACGGCAGTCATTGTCAAGCAGGCTGAACGAGATGCAATTCGAGC